>JAPMOR010023259.1:17911-64966 GCA_026543865.1 Argiope aurantia | reverse complement strand
ATTCCGATTTGCAATTTTTCTAGCTGTCAAAAACGTTTTGGAGCTTGAACGATTTTGAGATGAAAAAATTATATATATATCGTTTTCTAAACATCGACGCATGTGTAATCTGATAGTTACATAATTTTTTTAAAATTCTTTTAAATTTGTTTTTCACGAAAAAAAAAGAATTCTGGCCTCGAGAAAAATATGTTTAGAACTCGATTATTTTGAATTGGTCAAAAATCATTGCTTTTTTAAATGTTGGGGATAACGAAATATGAGTGATGTGAGAAAATGATGTTTTTTGGTCGGATTGATGCCAAATGAAGAATGTTCTCGCATGATAACTTGAAATTTGCACAGAAGATTTCAATTTTATTGCAGCTTTTTTTTTAAGTTAGAGCGTAAAAATATTTTACTGAATATGTTGATAAGACCGAATGACGTATAAAATTTAGACTCCATTATTTTTTCGATAGCACATTAATTGGTACCTAATTTAGAGCATTGTCTCAATTGAAAGTATACACCCGTCCCATGTAGTTTAGAAATTATTAAGAAGATCAGGATTTAAGCGGTCACCTTGTATATAAAATCTATCATGAAAATATAAAATCAAAAATTTTCAGAAAATAAGAAACTGATTTTAAAGAGAGAGATGAAATAGATTTACAAAAATGAGAATACAAGTTCTCGTTCAGTTTTATTAATTGGGTCTTTCTTAAGAGGTATGTGATGAGAAAATATTTGAAGTATATCGAAATCTATCTGAATAGTTCTGCCAGTCAGAAATAAGGACATTCTATATAAAACATCACAGCTATCAGGTATGGTATTTCTATCTTGGTATTGAAATCTATTTCTCAACTAGTAGGGACGCAGGAAGTTTTACTCTTCTTTAGTAAGATTAAATATTAATTACAAAAAACACTTAATTAATTTTTTAAAAAGAAAGAATAATATAATTTCCTCAATAATTTTCCTTTATTTTGTTTTCGAATTCGGAACTTCTAGAAAGTCTTTAAAAATAATAATTGAACGGAGTAATAAATTGAGGCCAAATCCTAACAAATACGAAGCTCTGAATTCTTGAGTAGTCAGCTATTTAATTCATAAGTCATTTTTATACACAAATGAATTCATTTGTTTTATAAAATTTATTTTATTAAAAAAGAGTAAATTGGATTAATTTTCAAAAATTATTTTTAAAATGTTGTTAAATAATTATTTTATTACTAATAATTTTAAACTTAAGCGTACCTATCATAACTTAATTCTCTATTCCAATTTTCATCTTTTTTTTATTTCAAATATGTAGTTATTGCTACTCCTCTGTAGACTTCTTATCCAATAACAATAAAAAAAAACTATCATGCTTTTGTTAGCCATCAAAAAAAAGTACTGCTAAAATCGATTTCTCAGCCAGTTAATAGAACGGAACTTCTTTTCTTCTACATTAAGATTAAATATTAATTACAGAAACCACCCTGTTTATTTTTTAAAAATAAAACTGTTTCCTCCATGATTTTACGTTTACTTTTTTTTTATGTTTCACGGATTTGGAACTTTCTGAAAGTTTTTAAAAATAATAAAGCTTTTCTCATAATTCTTTCTTTATTCGAAATTCAAATTCTATTTTTCCTTACTCTGTTGTGATTAGACGGAAAAAAGGGAAAATATTTCTTACCCTTATACAGGTAACAGTAATTCTTTGTAAAAAGAAAATAAAACTCTTCTTCTTACATCAAAAGGATAGATTTCTCGCAGAGGGAGCCAGCGGAGTGTTTACTCATAAGCTCAGAAACTGTTAGTTTATATTTTCCATTCCGTATCACAAGAAGCGTAGGCACCCGGAATTTAAACGAGGCTCTTCAAAAGTGACTTACTTCATTAGATTATGCATCCATTTAGAATAGCTGCCGGAAAAAAAATAATGTATCGATAAAGCTGGGGAGAGAAGAAAGTAGCGGAATTAAAATGTACATTCTCAAGAATTAGTTTCTTTAATGCTTCTTTCAATTCTCCTTGTAAAACGCGGTTTTAGATTCGAACAAATAAAACAATGAAGGAAAAATGAAAGGAAAGGTTTTTTTTTATCAATTGATATCTGCTGAGATTCTAATGAGATATTCATGATGTCGTCCTTAAATAAAAATAGACGATTTCTTTACAAAAGAAATCATCTGAATTAGTATCAAATAAGTGCTAGTTTACTTTTAAAATAAGTTTTACTGAATATAAGACCAAACGTAAATGTAACGGAAAAAATAAAAAAAAGTATTAAAATAAAATAATGAGTAATAAATAGTAGTAAGTATTTCATTAAAATTCTAGGGGCTTTTCATGTTATCTAACATGATACAAAAACATTTAGCATTTTATACACTGCGTGAATAAGATGCAAAGTGCCCTGAAAAATTGGAAATACATTATATTTCGCATAGGCATTAAGAAAATGGATTTCATTAATAAGAAGGTATTGAGGTATTTAACTCGATTGATGGTTTATATATTGAAAACCAAAAGAACATACGCTTAAGCAAATTCGTATAATGAAAGAGATATATTCTGTATTGCTCGTAATTATGATAATTACATTGATTACATTTAATTGTTCAGAAAAAATGATTCCGATTATATTCAATCGTCAGATACATGAAATATACTCATTGCTTTACATCCTAACAATAAATTTTTTAAAGAAAATAAGAAGGAGATTGTTTAATTCTTATCAAAATACAGAATACCAACGAACGCTTGCAACGAAAGCAGAAAGGGTACAGGACATACATCACTCAATTGCCTATACTTATAGCTATTATGGTCGTTAATAAGAAGAAGGTTTATATAAATCGTTAATCAGAAATAATGAATACAGAAAATGTATTCATTATATAAATTGAAATCTTAATCCACTCGTACTCATGGAAAAGGGATATCGATTATTCTTCCCTTATTACAGAAAACTGTTTTCCGAAACTGTACAATCTGTTTTATATATCTTTCCTTTAGAAAACGCAATGGTTCAGATAACCGAAAATTGGGAAACGAGGCCGCAGATCCATGTCTGTTTTCTCACCCTCGATTCCATTTTTCTGACATGCTTTCGTTATAGAGAAGGAGAAGAGCTGTTGGCATTGTTACAATTGCTAAAGTGTACAAAATAGCCGACCAGATTTTTATGCTATATCTTCAAGAATTTAGATTTATGGTTACTTTGTCTCAAATAATGCTCTTCTTTGTAGCTTCCTCATCTCACTTTTGCGAAACTTTTGTGTTTAATTTTGAGAACATGTATTTTGAAGACATAGCAAAGCTATTCTAAAATTGTAATCACTTTATCCACAAAGGATTCCCACGGGGAGGCACCTCGTAATTGAGGATGAAAAGATGGTGGTACTCGCATGGTGGTTGGTACTCGCCACCCTGGTGGATACGCAAAAAAGGGGGCGAGTCTGGCTTCTCCCATCGATGACAGGACGTACATCCTTAGGGAAGAGTTGTACCGTGGCTGGTGATGGCCCTTAGAAATCAACCACAGTTTTCGCCAGTGTCATTCAGCTTTCTCGTCCGGTTATTCGGATTTTTCCGTGTGCCTTCGGACGGGTTGGTAGTCAGTTTAAGTTCATTGACAAAGAATGAACAGCAATGGCAAAAAAAAAAGTATTTGCTGTATATTTGAACGTTTGTTTCTTAAACCGTGAGTAAAAAGCATTTAAAACCAAAATAGGATTGTCGGAATAAAATGGAAATGGGATCGAAAAAATAAAGTAGTCATATATTCATAACTATTTAAGAACTTGATATAAACTATGCCTAAACCACTTTACAAAAGAAAAAAATACATAGATGAAAAAAAACAAATTAGTTTGAAGACTACAAACAAGTCGAATTTTTATTTTTAACTATTTTTATATGAACTCTTGCTACAACAAAAATTCTATTGACTTAGTTTTAGTGACCATAAATTCATAAAACTAGGAAGTTTGAATTGTTATAAATAAGAAAAATATCTACAAAATTTAATATTCAACTATTCCGATTGATTGTGTAGTAAGATTAGCATTGCATGTGATATTTATTATATGAAACAATAAAAAAGTAATATGTTCTTTAAGAGGTAATTAATGATATAAAATTATTATTTTTGTAAATATTGCATAATTTAAATATTTGAGGATAAATTTTCATAAATGGAAATCACTCATCTGAAAATTATTTCATAGTCTTTGGAGCCATCTACTTTTTAATTTAAAAACTTCTATGAATTACGAAATGAAAAACAGCTGTTATGCATCAATAATCTATGAGGGCAGCGGTGGCCTGGTGGAAAGGTGCCGGCTTCAGGTTTAAACCCGGTTCTACCAAAGAACCGTCGTGTAAGCGGGTCTGGTGCACGTTAAATCCATCGGGGTCGAACATCCTCCCGCTGGCGTGGTGTGGAAGTTTGGAGAGGTGTCGTAATCGTCATCTGACCGGGTTTCAAAATTACGAGGTCCGTTCCAAAATAGCGGTAGTGTTGCTTTAAAACTGGGCGTTAATTTAACTAAACTAATCTAATCTTTCATTTTTTGATATCCTTGAGGAGAAATATAACACACACACAACAAAACTGCATCGTTTCATTTCCTCATATTGGATAATGGTGTTGTAAAATATAAAAGAGACTTTTCCGTTTTATCCCACAAATATGAAATGCACGCAGTCTGTCATAAACGTGATGGAAAAGAAGCTTTAAGACAAGGCAATCTTTTTTCCATTAATCAAAACTCCAATGGCTATGCTCCTTATCCCGCAATAACGGCAGGTCCATCTTGCAACGCAACGGATGAGCTTTTTTGGTAGTAAACTTTGATAGTAACATACACTCATTGCAAATGTATTTATTAAAAAGCCCGTATATGGTTTGCGATGAATCTTAGCTGTGTAACACTGTTTTTCGATTCGTTGTGGACATCCTTTCAGTTCCATCCTTCAGAAATCACTAATGCACCGAAAGACAGTAAAATGCTAATTAAATGGCAACCCATCACAAAGCGCACAACGTAAAAAAAAACTTCACCATTAATATCCTATTTTGGCATCTAATACAGATATCTGCAGCATTCGTTCTCTTTTAAGAATCTTTTTTGCATCATTCAAATAGCCAAATTTACAACTCAGTCTGGGGAGTCTTTGAGTTGGCATTCAGTGGATACTCGTTACAATATCCGTAAAACGCTTTTCCTTACCAGGAGACTATTTGCATAAGTAAGCAATATTACTGATTCGTTTACAAAAACTAAAATTCTATCTTTTCAGTTTGTGTGTGCTTTTTTTTAATCTCATTTGTTCTATACGAAAGTGAGTGGAACCTCACTCTATTGTGGAAACCAATATTCTTGCTGGCCATAATTTTAAATTTATTTAAGGAAAAGGAATCATTTAATCCATATACCAAACTGTTTGCCACTAAATTTTATTTCTATGCAGTCGTATCATAAAATGATATTTGACTTATGATATCTCATAAACCACATAGCCTTATGTGTATGTTTACTGACTCTTCCTGTAGATAACAAAGAAGAGTACTGGAAAAAAATCGAATGGTATTCATTGCAATTATCTGACAGAAAGGCTATTTCGTTGCTCAGATTCTCGAGCACTTACTGTCAAGGAAGGATTTTTGCCCTATGGTCGGATCACAGGTCTATTTCCTCAAACTGTTTTTCTCATTCTAAGACTCATTGAATGTCAGCCCTCCTTTTAAATTCTTTCAGCGAAAGTGATCGAAGCCATTCCACTTTTTTTTCCGAAGGAAAGAGATATATTGAACACATATTTTTTTTTTCTTTTCTAATTCCCACGTCAAGCTGGTTTATCCAATGTGTAAAACGCTAGTAAGAGTCGGCGGATAGAAAATTTCAGTAAATACAAACTATACCTATCAAGTTTGGAAGAAAATGAAATAGCAATATAGAGCGTATTCGAAAAAAAAAAAAAGAACATGCTTTTACTTTCCCAAGTATTGCATCTAGGCATCTATGTCCAATAGCAAAGTTTCATTCGATGAGATGACAACACTGAGGCTTTCGTGAAGATTGAAAACAGAAAACGTTTAAAAAAACTGCATTTAATAAAGTGGGGTAAAAAAGAGACCATTAAAAAAGTGTTTCTCTTGCATTCGCAATGAACACACACATTTTAACCCTGCTATCTGCAAACTTTGCATATATATGCTAATTTTTAAATGTATAGGGACTAATCACAAATTGAAAGGAAATCATTTATTTCAGAAATGTATTTTTATTCACTACAAGAAACACCATCCATTGTAAATATTTGTTTCTTGGAACATCATCCGGTGAGCGCGACTCCGCAGACATTTACTAATAGCGCATAATGTTGTTTCTTTTCAATGGATAATAGCTACAGTTTCGACTTCATAAAGAAGGACTTCAGAAAAATATGAAACAGAAGATTTAAGATATCTCAGAGGAGGACTGGAAGGGTATGCAAGAATACGAAATGCTTGCACCTACTTCGACTTTATAAAGAAACTTGTAAAACTTGACATTAACAAGATATCTCAGAAAAGCATTGGAATACCTATCAAAAATAAATAAATAAATTTTTTTATCTTAGTTGTTTGCTTTCTTGAAAATTGTCGAAATTCAGTAACAAGGAACGCTTAGATAGGTATGCGACTTATACTGTATGAAACAGTAATACTGGCTTTGTTGCCGAAGAATGCAAAAGTCAATTTTCGAATTCCCAGCAGCCGTCTAGGAAGTGAAATAAAAGTTTACATAAAAGTTTAGATATTACAAGCTTACTTCCTCAGAAAGGAAAGGGGAAGATGAGCTGTTATACTTATGATACAGAAATTGACATTTTGACTGATTTTTAAATACATCCTCTTACTAATGTAAGAATAACCAATTCAGAACCCAACATTCCAAAAACTGGCTGTGTAGAGACAATAGGTTCATAATGAGTCGCAATTTTCTATAAATGTATGGTGTGGTATTTTTAAAAAAACTATTTGTCGTTTCCATTTTGTACAATAGTATGCTGAATACTGACCAATATATTCAGTTAGTTTTGATAAGGCATAATGCCTGAATTGAGAGATGAATGGGCGGTGGTACTACATTCTGTGTAGATCAATTTAGAAAGACTGTCATTAAATCATAAAAGATGAACTTGGACAAATGCGGAAGTATTGTTGAAACCAGCATTTAAGCATTTCAATTTATGCGATGATTTTTTTAATTTAATAAAAATTAATAAATGCGTTATTACATTTTGATTCTGCCATTTTAATAAACTTTCGGTATATTTATATTACCCAGGAAAATGACAAAAAAGACTCATTCAGACATTGGTGAGTTATGTTCAAAAATAATCTCAGTAAATATGCTTTTCAATATCTTAGAAGATTTTATAGATAGAAGCAAAACATTTTGTGTACTTACAGATAAGTTTGTGAAATGCGTTTTCTCTTTGGCACTTTTTTTGCTATGCGCCGAAAAAAAATTCATTTTTAAAGTTTTTTTTTTCTATCCCCCTTAAGAGGAGCTACAGAATCTTCATACATTTGGCTATTCTTTTATACAATTGAAATATCTAATTGCAATAGTTAAGGAAAGAAACGCTTCTACCACCTTTTAAATTTAAAGCAAAAAAGGGGAAAACCCATTATGCAATCCAATTTAGAAAATAAAAGTTACTTGAATGAAAAAAATTAAAAATTAAAGAAAAAAGATAAAAATTAAGAACATATATGTCAACTGAAAATTAGGTATATAGTTTGTTGCATACGAAATCACGGATTTTAAATATCTCAGAAATATTAAAAATATCACTTTTTGCGAACAAATGTTTGAATCATTCTAATGTGAAAGAATGATTCAAAAATGTGTTCTTTGTTTGTTCTATCTAAACACACATTCTATTAAAAGTGTGTTTAGATAATATATTTTTATAGATTTAGAGAAAATTATAATGTCCTGCAATCCCTGTTTTTCTGCGTACACATATTGGTGTACAAAAAATTTTAAAACGTTTCAGATAATAAGGAAATGGAACATTCCCAATTAAAATGTATAGTAGAAATTTATTATGAATTAAAAGTTTCACAATCTCATGCTCAAGAAATTCTTTTATCCGTCTATCCGTTTTTTTTGTAATCATTTACCCAACATATATATTGCAATTTTATTTTTTGATAAACAGTTATGGCATAAGTTTTTATATTTTGCGTCTTCAATTTTTGATATTTTCGATAAATTGAAAAGTGGTGGTTTTAGAGCACATAACACAGTTAATACTTTACACATCAGATAAAAACACCTTAAATACATTCTTATTTTTATGATTATTTCCAGATATTTTTTTATCCCGAAACGTGTAGTATAAAAATCCCTTGATTTAAATCAGTTATCTCATGTTAATATCCGCTGCAGTCTCTCTTTCAAAAGTTTGATAAACTTATCAGAAACTATTAATTGCTTCAATGTTCTAATATTAGCAGCATTTCTTTGTTATAATAATACCCAACATTTGTAATTAATCTTATCATGAATATCATATATGTTTTATTATGATTACGTTTCGCCTTTTTAAAGTTTTCCAGACAAGAAATAGGAGCGAGTTGGAATTCCTTTAGTAGAATGTCCTTTACTTTTAAATATTTAATAAAGTTCTCATCTCTTATATAAGTTATTGCATACGAATTCATATCTCCTTCAGTGAATCTTCAAAAATTTCAAAGCCGAATTTTCTCTTAAATCTATACTATGAACTTATCACGGATCACTAGAATTTGAAATAATCCGAGTGATTTAAGAAGAATTCAAAGTCAAAATTTAAAAAAATAAACAACAAAATCCCCTATTTTCTTATAAAAATTAATAGTTTTTTAATATGTAACTTAATTTTGTAACACGTTGACTCTTAATGAGAAAACTAACAAATAGTGCAATTCTTCAACACAGCTAACAAGCTTTCACTAAATCCAATTTTAATTTTCCTATCTCACCTTGAGACAAATCCTATTTTGATTTTTTTTAATCTCGATTACTAAATCATTTATATGCTTTGCTGATGTAGCGTATTCCTTGTAAATGTTAGAGTTCTTTTTATTAACTCGGTAATATGCCGCAAAGTGTTTTTACTTTTATATAAAAATTTCATTCTAAAGCAATTAGCTTCCAATCTTATTTTCTAATTACTTAAAAAATTTTCAGTATGATAATAGGATCTTTCAAAAGCAAATTAGTTCATTCTAAACATTCATTAATCACTTACAGTGATAAATTGATAAAGTAATTTAGTCAAAAACTAGCAAATAATTCAAGCGAAAATAAAAATTATTCAATTCTATTCCAACAGTTAATTCTCCGTATGATGTAACGATAGATTTCTTGAGTTTATATTAATTGACTCACTGCTCTTAATAGACTAATTAAAATGAGTGGTCGGTAAATTTATTAACTCATAATTTATAACTCATCGCACACGCTCTCGTTAGAGATCTCCATAAAGATAAATGCCACAACAAAGACAATGCCTTGAAATCACAGAGGATCGAAACACCTCTAGAAATTGATTCAACCAAAATATATATATATATATATCGTATAACAGATAATAAGTTGAGCAATCACAAGAAACCAGCAACAACGCAGCTGTGATGAAGAGGAGTTGAAAATACTGCATTTTCTCTCATAGAAAATAGCACACGTCTGTCTGTCATCACTAAGCAGCTGGTATTGTTCCTGAATGCGCCAGAGGAATAATTTTTTGTTCTCTCTCATTAGATCGATAGCCATGTAATGAAAAGCACACAAGAGAAGAAGACTTCATTCGAGGGAGGCACAGTGAGTAGATCAGTTGAAAAACAGCCCAGCACTTTACTTTCAATATAATACACACTTTGAGAATGGGCACTACACACTTATAAACATTTACAGTTTTATACGGACCTATTGCAACATTATCAACTGACTATTGAACTCTTCCCTTCTAAAGGTCGCGGTGGCCTGGGAGTAAGGTCTCAACTTCGGAATCGGAGGGTTTCAAGTTCGAGACCCGATTCCACCGAAGAACCGTTGTGTAAGCGGGTCTCGTGCTCATTAAATTCGTCAAGGCCAAACTTCCTCCCATTGGTGGGGGTGTGGTAGCTTTGAGAGAGAGTGATAGCTCAGGTCATCTGACAATGATTCAAAATTGTGAGGTCTCAAAACAACCCTGGTATTTCTTTAAAACGGGACGTTACTAAAACTAAATTAAAATCCTTCCCTCTTAAAGTTGCTAATACTAAAAATTATGGTATATGTGTATAATCTGCTAACACTGAAACGAATCTCTTGAAAATACTTATCATTTCCATTATGTTACTAACCTCCAGTCCGTTTGATTCCCACGAACATCGCTTGTCACACTATTTATTGCAGCCATCTTGTATTCATTTAAAACATTGCGTTCAACAAATATTTGTCACTAATTATTCTCTTTAGTTATCAGTACTTCTTGTACTTTTACCACTTTCCGATCATAAATTGTACTGAGGTTACTTCAATGTCCCCCCCCCAAAAAAAACGACGGTTATCAGAAACCCCGTATGTTCTAGATTCTGTCTGAAAGTGAGTTTAGTGTCTGAAAGTATCATTGAATAAATTAATTATAACATATTTATTTATTTATTACTTTTTTGCAAGATTTATTAATTTTTTTTCAACCACCATTTTCTTTTCAACTCCCATTCCAAAGTCGTTAGAAATCCCATTTTATATTCTTTTTTTCTTCATCTCCGATGTAACATCATTAAATTCTTGTCTAAAATATTTACCAGAACATTTCATTCAGATCATTAAAAACATTTTTAACATTTGAGGCCAAAAGACATTTTCATGTACGACCTTTTATTGGCTCATTAGAAATCAATTTCTCTTTTCCTTCAACTTTTGAGAAACAGATACGAATTTCGGACCAATAACAGTTTTTAAAATTCTGAATGATAGAAGTAAGATATAGAAATAGATATTCGAAGGACAAAAATAAGATTTCCCGAAAGGATCTAAAACAGTTATTGAAACTCAACTTGGTAGATGCCAAACAATTGTTTTTACTTTTGGATTTAAAAGTAAATGATAATGAAGAAATAGTTTTGCAGTTTTTATTTTTAATCGCAGAAACAATCAAAGCAAATATTCAATGTCATATAGCAACAAAGAATAGAAATCCTATTATTTCGCAAATATGAATGCTATTTTGTTTTTTCCAGTCACTTTTTCGAATTCCAGATATTTTCTAAAAAAAATCAACGCACTCAACTACCTTCATTCGCACCGATTCCAGTGGATGTCAAGTCCTAAATGGCGTGAAGGTTGCAGCATTCGTGTTCATTGTGATGCGAAAAGGTATTCGTCTGACAACTATTTTTCAATTCAGTGCTTTCTAAATATAAATCACATATCTATTTTTTTCAGCTTATCAAAAAAATTCTAGTAATGTATTTTACTAACTGTATTTTACTAAGTTCCCTTAATGTATAATATATTACTTCCTAGTAATGTATAGTAATGTATTACCTCAATACATTACTTCCCGTCAATGTATTGAGGTAAGATTTGCTCACATATGTTAGAGATATCAACGAGATAATATTCCTAACTGTGTTACATTTCTTATTAATTACTTTCTTATTGCCAAATTTCAAGTTCAGTTCATTGAGATTAAAAATGGCTCTATTAGACACAGATATTTTTTCCGATAAAGTATTTTGTGCTTGAAGCCTATGTAAAAATGCCAAGTCATGATATTTTAAGACCTAAGATAATACTCTTTAAAAACTCCTTTTGAAATTTTTCGAGTCTGACAGGAAAATCAAAGATTTCTGTTTAATCGGTATATTTGTTGCCGCCATTTGTGCTTCAAGTAAAACCAATGACCTTTAACAGGAAGAGGAAGGGAAAATTTCAGCTGTTCGAACAAAGAACAAAAAGAGGAATTACAGGATGTAGCACACACTGTTGTTGAGTGGCGTTCGTTTTGTTCTTTTCTGATCAGGATTCGTTCCAAATACGGCTAACCTCCAAAATCGTTTCCATCCATTAAATATTGAGCTGCGGCATCAAATATGCTGGAAAGCTGTTTTATGTTCCAAAAGTGCAGCTTGAAAGAGGCATTTTATATCAATAAGATGAGCGGAAAACCGTCGACCCGATGGACAGACGTTGCGTGGGTTTTAGTTGCAGAAATAAAAGCTCCAATAATAGCATCGTAAACTATCTGTTATGACGTCACAAGGCAATCAATTCCGGACACATGTCTCTCTTAAGGCTATCTTCGAACGAAGAATAAACAAAAATAAAATGAAATAAATGAAAAAGCGGCGGCGAGTGAGAAAAGTGGAGTCCGGCATTAAAAAGTTACGAGAGACTCTAAAAACTGGAGCCGGCGTTTGAGGTTAAAAGTTTATTTTAGGCGACGGTATCGAAACTTTTATCAGTTCCAACCTTCACACAGTAACGGACTCTTTTTTTATATTTTGAGTGGTTAAAAGTGAGGTACTGTTCATTCTTTCGGATATCGTTAAGGCTGAAGACTTCCTGATCGAATTGATCGCGAATGTATCTTCACCTGGAGTTTAATGGCCCCTTAAAATGGCTCCGTTCGTGGGAGCTCTCACTCTTAATAGATTGGTATTTCAGAGCTCTTTCACTGCAGTACGGTCTTCAGCTTTGTTAACGGAAATGGCAATGTTATGGTCAAGAGAGTCCCTTTCCTTCCGAAAAGATTTCACTGATGATATAAATGGCAATACTAGATTGGACGAAACTTATACTAAGCATTGGTTGGAAAAATTCATATTTATAATCAAACCTTTTACTTAACTATCTTTGATTTAAATATTTCTTAAAATGAGTCGTTCTTTCATCTACGCGCCGTTAACAAAATGAACAATATCACTCTCAGGAAAGAAAACAGAATTTAGCAAATTTACAAAATTTGGAAGTAAAAAATAGAAAAAAATCTCAATGAGTGATTTTAGGATTGGAGGTGAGATCTCAATGAAATACTAAATTGTTGTCAATCATTTTAATTAAAAGTAATAGAAGTAACTCCAAAGGGTAAGAGAACCAAAATCTTCTTATAAATCAAGGTTATGTTAAAGAAAACTACTATACTGTATTGTCAAACTAAAATATTTGTTCAAGAAACTTCTTATGATACCTTTGTGAATACATTAATACAAACTAGCCGCCTTTAGTGACTAGTTGGCTGGCTGAATGTATTGTATTTAATTTAACCTTTTATACGTGTTCACGATTCCATCAACCAAGTATTTTGGGTCAGGCTTTTAAGTCGTGTTATTCTAATAACCTTATAGTTGCTCTGCACTTAATATAAGTTCTAAAGAAGCTAAATTTCAAGACATTCATCGAGTCATTTAAATGATAGCTAGCAGATGATCTATATTTTATTTCTACCTTTCGAGATTCTATCCTCTGATTCCTCGTGTTAAATGTGATACAAATCTCTCTTTATAGCTTAAAAAATGAAAGTCATACAATTGATGAAACTGTGATTGAAAACGGTATAAAAAGTTTTGAATTTCTTTACAAGAATGAAATTTATCATAAATAATTAGATTGAGAAAAAACTTTAAAAAGGCCCTAACATCAAGAAAAATACATGGCGATATCACTAAAAAATATTTTATATAAATTTCAGGATGGTGAAAATTTATTTTTATGCAATAATATTTTTTTGAAATTATTGTGGAAAGGTGTTAAAATCTCTCGTCATTTTTAATTAATTTAATCTCTGATGAAAATTTCAAAAAAATTTCTGCAAAGCACTTATCCCCACGCTCCAACAGATATTTGTACCGAAATAGGTTGTTATAGGAGAAATGTCCCCTTCTGGTGAGCGTAGGCACGCATTCTAACTTATAAATAACATAGGAAGAAATAGTTGCTTTTATAAGTAAACAGTAAATAGTTTGCATGAATGATGAAAGTATCATTACATTCACGGAAGAATTTTAAATATCTGCTTGAATATTTGAATACAAATGCAAATTATTTATTTTAAATTATTCCTCATTTCTAAATTTGTTTTAAACTTTACATTCTTAAAATCGGGTTTTTATTTTAAAAATTGAAGATATCGTCTTTTACCTATTCTACGGCTAAAGCTTAGTAAAGTGTGAAATATTGTAAAACAGTAAATGGTGAAATAATAAATAAAATGCTACCAACTGAATGAAATTCCGAAAAAAAAAAAGGTTTCAGAATATGCGCATTTATCAGAAAGCATTAAAGAGAATTTTGAATTGCCAAAGAAAAGTTATTTATTTTCTACAAAATAATAACTGGAAAGTAAATATTCTACAATTCTCAGCTCTAACATCTTTAACTAGTTTCGATAATAAAAGTCGCTCGTTCACTAAAAAGCAACATTTTATTTCACTCTCTAGTTGATATATGCATGCATACGGGCACTTAAGAATGAGAAAGCATTCAAAGAAGGCTACCGAAATGGTTTAGTGAAATTCTGTAGCAGCGCAAAAAGAAAGTTTTGAGTGAATAAGGCACCTTTATAAGGATTCTTTACAAAGAACGCTTTAAAATAAAAGTGTTAATGTCTATATCAAACCATCCTGAAGCCTTTTAATGAATGTAAGGGAATAGAAAATTTGCATCTTCAAAGCAGAGGTTGATACACTAATAGAGCCCAGTTACGAATTGAAAGTGAATAAATATTTGCAATTCCCCATTTTGGGTGTTCATATTCTCTCTTTTTTTTTCAATATTACATCAGTCGATTTCCTTAAACATTATTTATAAAACTTCCTTTTGAGGATTTTTTCACCCTTCCTTTCTTGGTTTTTCTATCTTGATTACTATTTTCCTTTCTCTCTTTTTTTTTCCTTATAAAAATGTTTATTAATCATTCACTGTTTAAATCAGAGGTAACACAATTAAAAAATACGAGGACTTAAAGTATTATATTGTTACCAAAAGGCTTTAAATCGTTCAAAAATGTTATTCAATTACTTCAATTAGTATATTTAAATTTCCTGATGAATTATTGTATAGAAACCAACATGAAATGCATACTTATTGAACAATTTTTTTTGCTAATATTTCTTGTTTGTGATACTTCTTTCATTGCACAATGTGAGTGGGACAAACTGAAAGAGGCTGGTCGAAGAGTATTTGTGGGTCATTCAACCATCTATTCCTATCTCTAACCATTTGCTAGTTATGGCGAATAAAAGGAATATGCTACAAGTCGGGTGAAAAGTCCAAATTTAAGACATTTTGATCGATCTATACGCAAAATAAACGAAACTTTTGAAAGAAAAGATGAACACCCATGAGATGATGCCATTCTCATCAAAATAGTAAAGAAATGCCGGAAAGCCGAGGAAGAGTGCTGTTTGCTTTCTAGTCTCATCATACGCCAAATCATGCTGTACCTGCCACCATTCACCGAATTCTTAGTACAACTTATTCATTTGAGTAGGTACACAGATCGCCGACCCACTACTGTTCAGGTGTTCGAATTAAAGATCAAATCATACGAAATTCATTCATTTCTTTGAAAAAACGAAATGAACTCATCTCGTTTCTTTCATTCGAAAGAAGTCGTAAACAAATTTGAATTCCTCGTGAAGTACCTGAAATCTACAGCCTATGTTTCTTTGTTTGAGAAATATGGACACCATCCATCCAACGTTAGTTATCCTATCTGTCATCTTGTCTGAAATGAAGAAAAGTCATTTTCGTAGGCTTGGTTTAGAGAAGTAGTCGTAAGAATGTAAGCGGAACTGAAACGTCACCTAACTGAAAATTATATAAAACCAGTGTTTGATTTGTCTTTCTCGATCAAGTTCAAAGGCTTATGTAGAATCAGAGTTTTTGTTTTGTTTTGTTACGTATCAGAAATATTTCGCAAGAGTAGTGAAAATTTAGTAAAACATCATATCCACTTGCCTATATGAAAGAAAGATGAAAAATAAAATATTTGTCTGCATGAAAAAAAAATTAAAAGAAGCAATAAACTTGATTATTCAATTTTCGTTCATTGTCAAATGCTCACCAAAGATTAAAAACCACAATGGCATTTTTGATTATTAAGCTTTATGCACAATGAAAAATGATTATGTTAATTTTTTATGTCTCTATACATTTCGATATAAATAATTAAGATATTTCTGGGGGAAAAAATAACAAATTGGTTAACTAAAATAATATTTAAAAGTATTTATCAATTATAAAAAATAAATACTGAACGAAATAGTACATCAAAAGTTATTTCAAAAATTTATAAAGCAATAAAATTTAATAAATTTATCCCCAAAATATAGTTAAATATATGTAAAAAATTAAATAAAATTCAGAATCAACAAAAACTGTGATAGCAGAAGGAGTTTTTTCCAGTAATATCGCAAAGTATTCTAAACGCAAAAGTTTTAAGATATACTCCAAATTTACTCCAACAGTAATAAAATATTTTTAAAGCAAAGTTTCTCCTCTAAGCTTTCGAGAGAATTACTTATTGGAAAACTTTGTTTCATTCAGTGGTTCCACAGAGTGCAAAAGTTTTTTAAAAGAAACCTTATCAAAATTCGCAAAATCAAATGCTAATTGGCAGGAGGCATATTTCAGGACTCCAACTTCATGTTAATTTTATTGGTCATACATCCTGACTTTACATACAATCGAACTATAAGCGACAGCTTTCAAATCAATTGTAGAAAATCGATTGATTTTGCAAATCTCTTTATAATATGTTTTCGTCGAAACATGAAAAAGAAAATCGGAAATACACAACACTTTTTCTTCATATATTACTTGTTGCTCACTTTTGCAATTCCTCGCTACTCATGTTGTATTCCCTGCTGCCCAATCGCAACGGGCCATGCCTTTTTCGCCAGTCTAGAGTAGCCCCTTTCGTTTCTTCAACCCACCTCAAAAATAAAGGACAATTTTATACATTTTTTTTTTTTGCTTTAGTCTATTTAAACAATTTTTTTCAACCATATGTAAGAAATCAAGAAAAGTGAATAAACACTCTTTTCCGCTTCACGCAAGGAGCAACTTGACAGAAGCAGAAAAGGGAACTTTCACAATCTTCCCTGTCGATGTCGAGCAAATGCCATCAAATAAAGAACGGAGCGAAAAAGAAAAGTCTTCGCCGTAACGAAGAAAAGCTGTCTTTAAGAAAACCTAAAAAGATTATTTTGTGAAAGTCCAAGATATCGACGAAAAGCCTTTGTAACTTGAATTCGATTAGCGAAATGCTTTTTACTGCTATCCATCATTTTAAAGAATAAAACTTCGTTAACCGGCGAAAGAACATTTGTTCACTTTGGCTCAATAAAACGTTTCTGCGTCAGCTTCTCATTGAATCACTTTTAAAGGATTTAAATGATGTATATGAGCCCATTTTATGAGATTATCTTTCTTTTTATCATCGCTATTTGCCGTTTGACGTATCGGAATAAAATCCGGCCCATTGATGCCAATAAGATTATTTTAAAATTCGAATTAATTTTGATTTTTATTAGTTTTTTTTATTGTCATTGTTAGATGTAAGATTGAAGAATACTTCTGAGTCCTGAACCATCTCACGTATTCTGTTGCACGAATGTGTAACAAGTAGTGTTAACCTTAATACTCCTTTTCATATACCAAAAAGTGCATATTGGATGTAAACTCATCCTTAAATATCAAAAAGCATGTTTTTAATGCAACTGATTTCCTTTATTTAGGCGACACTTTAACTGGACTAGTCATTTAGTTCGGGCAAATCTACATAATATTAGCGTTTATTATGAATGAAATTCCGCTTAATATTTCAGGTTGCCAGGTTGTAAAGATGGTTTTCCCTCAGAAATTTGATTTTTTTATATATATATAATTTTAAAAAAGCCCAGATTTTGTAGATTTCAAAACAGAAGATAAAGATTGAACCCGAAGCAGTAATATTTTCAGATGAAAGTGGACGGTTTACTTTATTTTTAGTTTAAAATACACTAAAAATAATATGTTTTCCAAATGCTTATATTATCTCGGTGCCCATCCAGCCACAATTTGATTATTCTCGGCTTAAAAACTTGATAAGAGCATTTATTTACAATGTATTTAGGTGGAATAACATGCAAGAACATTTTTAAATGCTCTTTCCGCAGTATTAATATTTAACAATTGGTTCTTGGAAAACGTAATATCTCCAAAGCAGTACGATAAAATGTAATGAAGTTAGGTATGAATGCATCTTCTATATGTGGTAAAGCCTATCGATGTTTTCTCCTGTCGAGAAAAAGGACATTAGAGGTTTTCTACTTATTTCGAAGGTGAGAGCAATGAGTTACGGATGACCATTGGTGACGTATCCAGGTGTCTTGAGTGGATGACCATTGATGACGCATCCAGGTGTCATGAGTAGATAGACATTGATGACGCATCCAGGTGTCATGAGCGGATGACCATTGCTAATGCATCCAGATGTCATGAGCTTTCGTACAGAATCCAAATTTTCGATGTTAGATCCGTGTTTGGGGCTGGGTGACAGGTCCAATTGTTTTCCTTATTATTTTAAATACATAAATAGCATCTTTTGCAATAAAGCAAATTTGAGTGTCTCGCTCTTTTTTTAAGAATGTTTGCTTTCAGCAATTTGTTTCAATTTTTATCGTTAGTAGTTCACTAAAAGATACTATTAATACGAAAAAAAAATCATGTAAAATCATATCTTATTTTACTTTGTTTTGGTACCTTTATTTATCATTTTCAATTTTTCTAACATTTTTCTTGTCGCGGGCAACCCCATCTGTGTACCGCAAGTTTAATATAAGCCAGAATGCGCTCTCTGAGGTAATTGCTGTACCAAAATCTACCATAACTCGCTTCTTCCGTGAGGAATGACCGTTACAGAAGGCCGAACAAGGCTGTCGGAGAGGATCAATTAAAGTTTTTTTTTTTTTGAACAGATAATTTCAATTCGAAATCGACACGAATTTCAGCAATGCATCCTTATAATAAGCTTTTCATTTAAAATTTATTTAATTTAAACCTGATGGAATATTTTTACTTTTATGTGGAATTCGCTTAATTGCATTAATCATTATGTTTTGTCCTTGTGGAGAGAGCGGAGGATAATAACATACTTTCATTTATCTCATGGATTAACGATTGCTAAAATTTTCTAATATAAATATTATTTAACTTAATCTTCACGTCTTTCTCAGCAAAAGGTCTTTGAGCTTCAGTTTTTGATAGTCGTGTAACTCATGCTATTATAGAAGCCGTAAGCCGTTCTGTTCTTTATATTATGTATATCTCTAATTTTCTATCAGCTTCCTAAAATTTGAACCTTAAATTGAAGCGGATGAGATTCGACTAATTAAATCAAAATTTTTTTAGCTGAAATCAGATGTGTTTTTTAAATATGAGTACAGAAAATCAGATAATTCGGTTTTGAAGTCATTAAAGAATAAATTTATAAGTTGTGTAATAACTCAGAAAATTATTCAATAAATAAAATTCAGTTTTCTACAATAATATAGCAGTTCTTCTATAAGAACGATAATATATTATAATTCAATTAGTATTACTGAAAGGAACATTCATTTTTAAAATGATCAAGCTATAAAAAATATCATCATTGCCAAATAGTGAAGTTAATTCTTAGTTTCAAATGCGTTAAAATTTATAAAGAATACCAAAAGCACCCTTTAAATAGAAGCTTACTCTTTTAATAAAAATAAGCCATGTATCCATGTCTTTAGCTTCAAATATGGATGAAATATGTGTAGGTAAAAAGGAAAAGTTTTTTAATTCCTCACAACAGTGAAATACATTGTTGTTAAATAGGCTTAAAATATTTTAAAGCAATTATAAATAGATAAAAAAGGAAATTAAATTGAATCGTTGAAAAGACAATGTTTTGTATTTTATATCGAAAGAAAAATAATTTTTGTGCTGTAATATAGAGAGTTATAGCAAAAAAAAATGCGATTAATTTTCTTAATTTATAATTTGAATTAAAGTTTTAAATTAAAAATGTTTCTGAAATGCACATTTTTATCTTCCGGTATATATTTGCATCAAATGTGGTAGTTATCATTTCAATAGTCTGTTCTGTAAATGAATATGTCTGCACATGTCTGGTGTGGATGTCTGTCTACAGATGAGACCATTCAACCTAGAATTACCAACCTTGGACACATATACTCCCTGTGAAAATATGCAGCTCAGAGCCCTTTTTTTTAAATGCTTTAATTTTAATTAATTTAAAATTAAGTGAAATTTTGCAACAATAATCACAATTTATTGAGCTGCTGATGTTTTTGCTCTGTTACTCATAGTTCCATCATAAATAATCACGTTTCCTTCTATCCAAAAGGAAAAAAAATTTAAAGTGCCAAAAGATTTGAATACAAAGATCTGAATAATAAATTTAGAGACATGAATTGAACATTATATGCGTTACGCACAAACTGTGAAAACAAAGTTTTGACGATCAAGTTAAAAGCTCTTAAATATTAATGAGGAGCATATTAAGCTGTTTTAAAATAAAAATCAAAGCTCAGATTGAATTAGTTATTATCTTCCTTTATTTGTTCATAAATCATTTGAAGAAATGTCATTTGCATAAGCTAAACATAAAGTTTAGTTTTTTTCTCTTACATCTCCACTTTTTCCTGCATCATTTTTAATGCTCTTCATGAAACTCTTTCATCTCTTTTGTGCTTCTTTTCACTTAAAAATGTAGGTTTGGAAATTCAGTATTTCTAAAATTTCTCTGAGAATGCGACAGTAAAAGTGAAACACTCATATTTTACTACATCGACAAATTCATTCGAATGTGTTAAAATAAAAACAAATAATTAAAAAATATTCCTTCATCCTTCAGAATAATCTGTTTAAATTAAAAGCAGGAAAAAAATAATTAACGAAAAGCAGATGCGTATTTTGATTTGTTATAAATGCAAGTTATTTTTCTGAAAAATGGAGGAATGCTTTAAAATTCGTAAAAACTGATTAAACCTTCTTATCACTAAGATGATTGTACAGCGATACAAATAGTATCGCAGCAAAACATTTCAAAAATTTGTTAGACAAAGCTAAACTATTAAAGCAATACTAAAAAATAAACACAGCTCTTAAATCTTTTTTTTAATATTGGAAGCAGCAAAATCTACTTAAAAAGTGCTTGCTTAATAAGTATGTATCAAGTAGAATTACTAATAGTTAGATATTTCTTGATTTAAAAATATACGGTCAATAAAAAATTTGGGAAAAAAAATCATTATTGTTTCATTGTTATCTATGGCTTTGATGTCGATGCTGCATTTTCTTTCTGTATATGTGTACATTATTCTGAAGACATAAAGTGTCATTAATTATATTTTATATCCATTAATATAACTAGATAATTATTCCTTTTTTTTCAGGTCTCTGCACCTGGAAATTCGATTCCTTCTTGCTACACTCTGAATTTCTTCTTGCTCACTCAACAGTTTCTTTCGTTACAACTTCCACTCACCATTTATTTTCAAGATACATTTGGCAAAAGATGAGAGGAAAGAACTTGAAACAGCTAATTGAAAAAGACAATCATTGCTAGGAGTCCGTCGATGAGAATCGTATAAGGATTATAATATCATAACATTCGGGAGTATTTTAAGATGCTTTTTCTACAGAATTAATATCTGCTGTAAATGCTAATATAGAACTCTTTTAGACACGAAGGAAATTCAAACATATTGAAACTAAATAACTGAATTTACCGAAACTCTTTAAACCTGTCACAGCCCGGTATTTTAACTAAGTATTCGTCTTGACAACCAGTGCCTTATCCTTTCGTCGCAGACTGCGCTTTTGCAGTGTGTGAAAATATCATGAGACCATCACCATGAGGCACTCGATGAGTCTGGAAACCTTCTAGAAAAGCAGATATACTTCTATTCGCCAGTGGACGGATAAAAGTAAAATGCGACAGAGGAGGCCTTCCCACCCCACCCCCACATGAAAACAAATTGCATCTGCTTATTGAGTCGGTATTGCATGTCTTTCTTCAAGTTGCATTTTGGCTTGGAAAAATGCTCATGTGGTGGTTATTAGAAAACGATAAGTTTGTCTGTCATTTTAAAGTTGGCTCAAAATCTTCAAATCGTGCTATGGAGCTATCAAGAAAATCACATTATCTTTAAAAAAAACACTCTCATTTTTAAAAAATTTGAATATTGTATAGGAATGCGTGTCAAAATCTAAAATTTTTAATAGCAATAAATTCATCCAATGCTGATTATTATTTAACTCTAAACAGTTTTTTTTAACTCTAAACAGTTTATTTAACTCTAAACAGTTTTTTCGATTATGATTTTCGATGGGCGAAACTTTTTGTGACAAAAAAGGAGCATCTGAGCCCTTGTGGCTTTAAATGCTTGTTATGAATATATTTTTAAAACTTAAAAAATATTCGTTTACCAAATCTACTCATTTTTCCCACTCATTAAATTTAGTAACGAATAAGGTTCACAGTATGATGTATTCAAATTTAAGAAATAAATTTTTAAATGTATTATAACTGTCAGAACAGAGTTATATCCTAAAAATTCAAAATAAATTAGAATTTTTAGAATTTTAGTCTTTTAATCTGATCCAATCGCAGAAGAAAAACTTCTTTTTAAATAAAAGAAACTAAAAAAAATGTTCTATCTTCTGTTAAAAAAATGTCTTTCCTTAAAATAATTGATAGCAATATGGAAAATATTCGCTTATCGAATTTGTTCTAAATTTGTTCTGCCCATGCCCTCAGACTTTCACTCATCTCTTTTTCGACCATCTTAGAAAAAGTATTTCTTTTGTTTTGAAAATTGCTTTCCTTCGACAATTTATACTTTAACTTACGCCACTCATTTAAAAAGATAGTCGTAAAAGGGTTTTGTTTTCCCCTTTTCTCTTATGTCATTTATCTTGAGGCAGAAGAGGACTTTTTAAAACCATTTTTTTAATTCTTAATAAACAAAAAAAATTTATTAAAAAAATCTTCCAGAATGAAGCGACAGAAACAAAAAATGCTGACAAGACGCTCCGCCCTCCCTGGGATGCTTGAAAAGTGGAATGATGTGGCAACTACGACTGGCAACGAAAGCGCCATCAGCTGCGATGCAGGCTACAGAGAAAGAGAGAATCGGCAGCTGCAAGAGTAGACAAAAAGTGTCATGTATTTCCGTTTTTCTGTGTTCTTACCACAGAGGAACTCGCCAGTGAGTTTTCTCAAATCGATTTGACAATTGTTCAAACATGCCGATTGTCATACAGTCGCAAGTGTAGATGAACGTATCATAAAATAAATATCTGGTTGGACTTTGGAGCTTTGATTGGCTGATTACTAAATGGAGTTTAATTTCTTATATCACATTCCTGTAAAGATATTTTTCTCTCTTTAGCCCCACTTGCTTTAAGTTTTTCGATACATTGTTTCAGACAAAACTGAAACAAACTATCGGGTGTCATCTACTCCAATAACCTTCCTATAACCACATAACCCTTTGAATAAGGCCGCGAGTGCCTTGCTTGACACTGGTAAACGATAATTATAAAATACAGGTCTTTCGGCTGAATCTAGTACTTTTATTAAATATCGTGCGACTATGTATTTAAGGCATCTTTAATTCTAATGAATGGAATCAAACTCTGGCACGGAACTATAACTGTAATCAAAACATAATGTGCCGAATTTCATTGATTGAAGTCGCTACATATTATGAATTATTACGTTTGCTATCGAGAAGCAAATTTGTTATAAAATCGAAAGTATAGACCGACAGACGGTGAATCGTTCAATAAATTCGATTCAAAATTTGAAAAGAATCTATATACTATACATTTGGACAAGGTATCATTGGCAATGTTCCATTATTAGAAACTGTAATTATAGACACTTTTAAGGCAAAGAAAAAAACTGATTTTTATTTATTTATTTTGATAAGAATAATACTTTTGATGAGACATTTTTAAAATCTTTTCAGAAAAATTATAGGAAAGAAGAAAATTTATAAAACACATTTTATCATTCTATTTGTGTTGAATTTCTGCATAAGATAGTTGAATGAAGAAAATTCTTTGTCAGAAATTGTTCAAAAATCCCTTGAATTATAAGCTTATTATTTATTTTTTAAATAATATTATAACAAAATAAATGAAATATAATTGATAAATTTGAGCACTTGAAGAATATGCAAGAAATATTGTAAAAAACACACGCATGTGTTCACACAGTTCATATTTTTTAATTGTTTTCATGCATCTTTATTTAACCTGACTTGCTATTTATTTGTAATGAGAGAATTTTATAATGCTGATTCCGCACTAATATAACCGTTTAACATTATTATAATATTGCAATAAAAAATTATAAAATAATACATAATTAAATAAACAATAATCTAAACATAAAACAACTTTGCATTTAAAGAAATTTAATTTAAGAGTATGAATATGAAGTGTTTGTTTATTCTGTAATAACTATATATATGGTGGTTTGATATTTTATTATTTTTTAATTTATTAAAAAATATAATCGTTGATTGATTTTTTATGTAAAGTCTTTGATTGCTATGGAACGAAAAGTTTTGAAGTCTTTACAGAATTGTTTTACATTTGCCTTTGTCTTTTAACGGAATTCTTTCGTCACAAATGAAATGTATACACATATTTGCAAAGTTAAAATTTCAGGTACTGAAATACTTATAAAGTTAAAAGTGTTTATGCAAAAAAACATTTATGTATTTATTTATTGCATTTATTATTTCTTCATGATTCTTCCAGCATGTGGTTTTTCCCAATGTCTGGATATAATTTTATGAACAAAAATATATTGAATTCATTAATATTTATATTTTAAATATAATCTTTAGGGAAAGAAGTCTGAATAATCTTTTAATGTTACTAAACAAACATAGGTTATGTGTTTCGCTAAAGCACAGAACTTAAAATTCATGCGATATGTTTCTGGCCTTTCTTCACATTTACG
Source organism: Argiope aurantia (assembly GCA_026543865.1). Taxonomy (NCBI): domain Eukaryota; kingdom Metazoa; phylum Arthropoda; class Arachnida; order Araneae; family Araneidae; genus Argiope; species Argiope aurantia. The sequence continues at coordinate 39,937 of JAPMOR010023259.1, read as the reverse complement.
AAAGGATGGCTGCCATCAAACGATAGATCATTTTATGTCCAACCTGCTGTTTGGACGGCCTATCAGAAATATGGCACATTGCCAAATACTATGGCACACGGAGATCCGTAAGCAATCCAATCGATCCCGAATCCAGTTTAGACAAACGACAAGGAGGTGTGTTGCACATGAAGCGAGTAAACATGAGATATTCTCGCAGATGAGCGTTGCGTTAAGATGACGTTCAACTCTATATCCTGTTTCAAGTGAATTTGATGGCTTTTCAATCGACGTCAGCCATCGTCTTAACGACCCATCCTTTTTTAATTTTAAAATATTTCTGAAAGGCGTTTTCATGCAGTCATCATAGTATTGACTTATAACTGGCGAGATATGCAAATATCTGATTTCTAGTTTAATAGTTTAATGCTGATTTTCCTGAGACATTGAGAACTATTCTAACGAAGGAAGACTCTTGAAAGCTTTGATGTAACATGTTCATATGAAATGGTAAAGAAAAGTGGAACATAGAGTTTTTATAAAATAAAATACGATGTAATAATGTTGCAGACACGCGATTTCTAACTAATACTATATGGAAAAAATTGTGTTTATTATAAAAAGCAGAATTTTGCTGGAACAGTTGTATTTATTAATTTTGAAATTCCCTGCTTCTTGATTAAAAAAAAAACTATCTGGCTTTCATGCCCGTCTTGTCGATTGTCTTGATTCGTCAAATTGGAGAATGATTCAGTGTTTAAAACCAGACTTAACGCGAGATATATTTTATAGATAACTTAACATTTATCATGATGAAATCGAAAAACATGGAAATCAGTTTGAGATTGAGAATTCTATTTTAAAAACAGCTATTTAACCTTTCTCGCTAGATAAAACATTTCCCAAAAATGGTGCTTTCGGACTTTTTGTCTGAATAAATGAAATACCCGGTTCGATGCACATTATTTGTTGAATCCTCAAAAATGTCTAGTCTTAGTCGAAGAGCGTCTTCACAGCAGTGTTATTTGTGTCTGTTTCCTGAAACAAAGTGACTGATTGGGCTAAAGAAGATGGCAGTTCGTCTTTTCTTCTTCTAAATAAATGCGGATTCATTTTATGTTCTGATCTAAAGAGAACACGCCGGCATCATTGTTGGAAAGCAAGGCTGCTAAGCAGATGTAATAATGTTCCGTTCGAAGGACCTCATTAGGAAGCCACGTACTCAATCCTTTCCAGGTGGTTTCATTCTAATGAGGTATAAGTTATGTTGCATCGAATTTAGCTTGGCCCTTAGAATCCTCTAGCTCAAGGCATCCTGCGTGTTCATGATAGAGCATTTATTTCATCTACCTTGCTTCCAAAGTAATGATCCTAATATTTTTAAAAATATGGTTAAATGAAAAAAAAAAAGAATTCATTTAAATTTGTTGAAGAGTTATTAGTAGTTACTTTTATTATCTATTAATCTTATTAATCGTTGTATATCGTTCCGTTTTCTTATTTATTATCAAATCTTAGTCAAACTTTTTCAAAATAATTCTAAAGGCAACTCAAATTTTTTCTCATGATACAGGATTATAAGTCTTGCTATTTTAAAACCAATGCGATAGACACCTTTCAGAACGATCTAGATGGATACAAAAAAAATAATAATAATTTGCGAGATTTTTACATGGGATTCTTGAAATGCTGAATATCGAGAAAACGCTCCCCTTCAATAGGGCCCCCATTTCTACTTAATTTTCAGTATTAAAAATAATGCAGCGTTAAAAAAGGTTTTTTTTTGTTTGTTTCTGTAGCTTGCGTTGTCTACAATTTTCTAAATCGGGTCTTTTGAATAAGATATTTGGCAAATATTACTCATTCTGTTTCCTTTCCTCATTTTATTGTAAAAATTCGATTTCCAAATCTCCCTGTCTTTTTAAGAAATATGTTGTTTGAATTCAAATATTCATCAATGAGTCGAATTCAATAATCATTAATATTATAAATATATTATTGGGTATTTATCTGTTATCAAGCTTACCTTTAATGATAGGCATCTTAAAAAATCGTTAAATGTTCCCTAGAGCAATTTAAATTTCATGGTCTCCCCAATCATTGAAATTCTCTAATTATAACGGCAAATTTTGCTCCGGTTTATAAAAATATTCGCGTAAGCATGTTAAATCTTTTCTATTTATAATTTGTTGGTTATTTTTTTTTGATATGAATTAAAAAGTTCTCTTATTGTATAAAAAAAATGATAGTTTCTCAAATCGTTTTGTACTTTTTGGATCCCATGCAAGAAATACTAAGGCAATCATAGAAGTTACAGAAGTGTCTGTTTCTACTCAAACAATGTCATAAAACCTTTTTCAACTCTGTAAACCGAAAAAATACTTTTCCATCAACAAATCAGCATGTGATAACGGATTCGAAGAATCTTTTCAAAGCAACTGCTGAACTGCAGGACAAAGTATGGTGCTATTCGAATTTTGATAATGAAGCACTCAGAATTCCAGTTATTTTATTTCAAAAGTTTGAACTGTGTGAGAGAAGTAAACAAGCAAGGTAAGATCGAAGGAAAGCTATTTTTCCAATTAAATATTTTTTATATCTCTACTACTTTATTTGCACAAGAAAGGGACGATATTCTGAGATGGCCATTCTTTTTCCGGAAAAGCATTTTCAACTTTTCATGCTAAGATGCGATATTTCAAAGCAAAATATTCTGAAATATGAACACTTTACTCTGAATAGAATATTGATTATTCTTAAGAAATGGAGTTTTCGTGTTCCGTTTTTAACGTGATACTCACTCAAGAAACGACGCAAAATAAATGGCGTTAAGTGATAAATAAACAACGCTAAAAAGTAAAAAGTAGTTTGGAAATACTTTCAAGCGTCTTATAATGATAAATTCTTAACAGATTGCTCTTTTATTCATTCAATATTAAAAATTCATATTTATAACTTATGAAATGCCAATAAAATAATATTACTATGTATTTTAACATTTTATAGAAACTGATTTTAAAAAATCCTATCTTAAATGAAACACCAAGACAATACAAATACTTCGGCATTTATAGCAAGGCTCAAAATTGTTACGAATATTTCTGTCAAATTACAATTCAACATTAGTTAAAGTATTTTCTTTGTATAAGATTTTTTAAAGACGTTTTTTAAGACAATAACGTGTTATAGAACACGTTATTGAATGGCTCTAATATATATACATATATAAATATTGTTATGAAAGAAAATCACAAAATTCTGTCTGAGGGTTATATGGTGGAAATTCCAACATACTCGATAACCAATAGCGGCACAGTTTATTCTGTGCGGAAACATGAGCACACAAGCAAAGCAAAACACCACAAGATTTAGTGCTGATATTAAAAAGCAGTACACAAGCAGCAAATCCTTGATAAACAAACATAATAGCACAAAGTGCTCTTACTCAAAGAGGAACTCGCTCAACTACTCGTTTGAGCTCGACTCAAATGACTACAGTTCTACCTCTCTTTTTTATAGTCTCCGTGACAAACTCCTAGAATAATCGACTAAATGTTTTGCTCTAACATTTTGAGCATGAAACTGTAGTCATTTGAGTCGAGCTCAAGCGAGTAGTTCAGCGAAACTGTTGTCAAGCCCAGAAGTTATTGATCTGGCTTCCATTCAGTATCATTTTATATATTTATTAATATATCTGCAAAACAATCTTCTTCATTATGAAAATGAGCAGAAAAGGAATGTTGTAAATTCTTCTCAGTATTTCAATATAAAGATGATCCTCAAATACATCAAAAATAAGGGTTTATATAATTTCATGAAAGCAATTTCAACTTCAAATGTCTCAAATTACTGCATGATTAAAAATGTTGATATTAGAAAGTAATCTTCTTTTTGCAAGGAATGTTTAGCTGTGAATATGAAATTGCAGTGCATATGTGTTTCATACACGGCTATTTGAAAAAGGGAGGGCTATTGAACTTGACTTATGATACTTCTGATTCGAAACAGAGAAATTATTTTTACATAAGTTTAAAATCAACATTTAACCGCTCTTAATTTATAAATTACTTTAGTATTGAATTTTTTTTCTAAAATTAATTGTCTTTCTCCTGTATTGTTTATATTTATTTTATATATAACTGCTGACATATAAAAATATTATACCCCAAATATCAGTTTCGAGTATCAAGGACATTGTGATCATTTTAAAATTTTATCAAAAAATATTTTCCACAAATTTAGAAAACAAAATTAGATTTTCACAATGCACCAGAAAGAAGAAACTTTATAATAAATTTTAAATTCCTATATAAATGGAAATTTAAATTAGCCTGATGTAACCACTGCCCTTTCTTGGTGAAAAGGGAATATGTTTAATATTTTCATTAGTGTTTTTTTAACCTATATAACATATTTCAAGATTTTAAATATTACAGCTGCTCACTTCTGAACTTTGACTTCCTTCCTTTCTGCTCTTTTAAATTATATTGATGAAAACTGAAATGATTTTCATCATACGAAGTTTCGAATTTCTTATTCAAACGGTTTTTCGAGCCGCGTTGGTCTGGTATTAAGGCCTCGGGCTCGGCACCGGAGGGATGCATGTCCGAGGCGCGATTCCACTGCAGAACCATCGCGCAAGTGGGTCTGGTGAACGTTAAATTCGTCTGGTCTGAATGTATTCCCATTGGTGAGAAGCGGAAGTTTAAAGAGAGGGTATTAGCTCTGGTATCGTTCTTTTAATCTGAACAAGGCTCGAAATTACGAGGTCTCTCCCAAAATAGCCCTAGTGTTGCTTTGTAACGGTACGTTCATGTAACTAAACTTAAACGCTTTTTCAATTCCTTCATGTCACTCCCATTTGAGAGTGTCCATTTCGTAAACAATGGACCATTTTTAATTTCAAAAATTTTTTGTAAGTAGCAAGTCTGGGCACAATTCGGATATAATTTAGTGTTATCCTTATACCACTAAGAATGTTTTTCGAATACCTCTCTATACATATATCTCTAATTCAGCTCTTATCTATAATTAAAGATTTTTATACAAATGTATCTAATAAAAGATAAGCATGCTTATCTTTTAGATTCGAAAACCATAAAAGTTAAAAGCTATTTATATACCTTTGAAATTTGAATTCTAATGAAATATTTTCTGAATAAAAATTCAATCAATATGTAAGAATGGAATTTGGATGAATGCATTTATTGATGTATTCAAATACACACCAACTACATTCGAATTTTATACTTCGTACGGCTATCTTCACTAAAATAGAGTCAAAGTAAGACACGACAAATTTCATTTAGTGAATTCACCAACGATTATAACTTCCGAAATGCTCTATGCATTGATGCAACACCCAGGCATCGCGATTTTTACGTTTCAGGTTTTGGCTTGTTATTGCCGCGAGACGAAATGTGAGGAGCTTCAATCGTTGCGGCAAAAGCACTTCTGCATTCCGTGTGACTTTTCTCGAAAGTTTAAAAAAAAAATCTAAGTGGAATAATAAAACAAGAGAACCGTTAGCAGAATTCCCCCCCCCCCCTGCTCTATGTTGGCTTTTAGCTGCTGATATTTCGTTTGTATATGAAATGTCATACGAAACTATTTTTCTCTGTTTCTTTCTAGAAAATATTTGCAAAGAAATCCTTTTTAAATCAACATATTCAAAGATTTATATTGCTTTACTTTTTATCTAGTTGCTTTGACCTTAACTCGAGCTTACTTCAAATAAGTCAATAAAATCAACTATGATTTTACTATACGCTTGTGGCAGTATAATCTAAAATGGCTTGTGCGCCAATAAACCACACGAGCAAGTAAAATAGTTCAAGAAACAGACTAACTGGGAGAATAAAAAAGCTTTTGTGAAAGGTTCTCCGCGTAGACTTGTAATAGATAAAAAAGAAAATTTTTCAAATGAGGCTTTCAAGAGTTTCGATGTTTGTGGAATTTGTGAATAAAATTACTGTGGGAAATCTCTTGATTACAGATCTCTCTATAATTCATTGCACTGTCTTAAATAAGTTAAATTATTTTAACTGATGCTTTCTGCGTTTTTCTTTAGAAATGAATGAGGGAAAGATGAAAAGTTCTGAGATAAAAGATTTTGAGCACAAAATTTCATTTGACCATTTTATTCGTGTAAGAATATATACAATTGAAAATTCAGCTATTAAATTACTTACCTTTTTTATCATATATCTTATGAAAAGCTAAGAATTAAAAAAATTTCGTTAATAATCAGTGACATTTTTCCCTTCACATTTAATCTGTTGTTGTTCTTGTTTCTAATGGCACTTGCCATGGACAAGCTCGCTTAAGCCAAAGGAGCGTCTCTTGTTTTAGTAGCGCCAACTAGGGCCAAGAGTACTTCTTAGCTACGCATGCATCACATTCGCTTGCACAACCCCTTAGGTAGAACAGATGAGGAACAGCCATGCCCGAACCGGGACTAGAGCCCAGGACGCCTAGATCACGGGGAAGACGCGCTACCCCTATGCCAGGACGCCGCCACATTTAATCTTATTGTAAGAAACAATTTACAGATTTTTTAATGTATGTTGAATCGATTCTTGATCAATCATCCCCGAATGTGGGGACCATTTACAAACTTCACGACTTTGGTAATAGCTACGAAGGTTCTTGGAAATACAAGAATTTCAATTCTTACTCTGTTAGGGATTGAGATAAAATGATTCTTCTACAAATCCCCTGCTGATTCCGAAAATCTGTATATAAACATCAAGCAGAAGGTAGTAGATGAAACAAATTATCTGTTTGGAGTGTTGATCATATAGCGAGCTTTCTAGCTGTTTATGCAAACCTATTTTCCATTTATCGATTTACTGTATTAATTGCTAGAATTGTTAGTGTCTACAAATACTATTCTTTTTCTGCATACTGACTTGTTTTGTTTTCTGGGCTCCGCACTTTCCATTGTATAAAAAGCGATTTTTCATTATCCAGTTTCTTTTATGAGAATCTCCGTGCCCTCGTCGAACTTATTTACGTCACAATATATTGAAATATAGCAAATATATCGGCTGGGACAGTAGAAATAAGATGTTAGATTGATTATTTGATAAAATAACCATAATGGGAATCGCTATAATTTAACACAAAACATTTAGAAGAGAAGATCTGGGATTCATGCAATATATTTTAAATAAAAATGAACATAAGAAAATTCTATTTCAAATTGGAAAATACTCTTAATTTAAAATATAATGTAATACTGAAATTGAAATTTCATATGAAATAGCGTCATTCTTAAGTTTCTTGAATGGTACTCTTACATCTTATTCTTAACTTTTTCATTGAAACCAAATTAAAAACAGAATATACAAGTCATATAATCCTTTCGGTTTAAATTAAGTGAAAAGAAACCAATTTTGAAATCTATAAACCGAAGAATTTTTGGAAGAACTCACGAAACTATGAAATTGAAAAAAGTAGGAGAGCAGAACTTCCCAAAGTTTGCAAATCAATACTCGTTGGAGAGAAACATCATGCTTCACGGAGCTGCTCATCCCGAAAACGAATCAAAATGAAACTCGGTGGAATCTTTCACGCAAGTTCGACAGCGGATTCAAATCGCAGAAATATATTAACATTTATGCGACACCTGGTGTCGATACTTTTTTTTTGTGCTTTTATTTCATATTTTGAAGCTTTTTTGTTTCTGAAGCCATTCGAATGTTAATGCGAAACACTCGACCTGACGGACGAACTTTCACGAAAGTTTGAACAGCGCGTGCAGTCATAAAACCAGGAAAATGGAATGAGAAGCAAAAATTTCTTTCCGATAAATAACGTTTTCGAGTCTTTGCTGCTTCTATTGAATAAGAAATAAATACGGATCTCTCGCTCTTTGCAGAAACAAATTTTAAAGATATCGTTTTTTTTATTTTTTTTAACTAAATATTCTGGAAGAAAAATGCTTTACCATGTTTAATTTTTTTTTCTTTTCAAAGATTAGTTTTATTTTGGAAATTTATGTCAAGATTTATTCTAAAAACAATGATTTCAAAGTCGAATCATGCTAGTAGTATAAAAATTCGCCATTTTATACGTATCAGGGCATATTATATTAATGATATGAAAAGAGTTGCTTGTTTCCTTTTACTACTAAGGATTTAAGATGACATTTCTAAGCATATCGTTCTTCAAAAATATCATAAAAATACTTTAATGGGATGTCAGGGATCCATATAAAAAAATTTCAACTGACCTGGATGGTTTGATATTACGCCAAACTTCTCAAATATTTGGTTAATATTTCCTGCCATCGACATTAGATGCTACAAAATATGGTGCATTCGAACCAGATAAGAAATATTCATTCAATTAAAACATTCTGTTGATCTGAAATCACAGTGTATAAAATGAAGAAATCATTATTTTGATTCAACACTTTATTTGAATTTTCCATTTATATTTATTTATAAATTCGATTGCACAGAATTGGGCATTCCATCAACTAAATATGATAAACTAAATCTTAAGAAATAAATTTCATACATCAGATGCATAACCTAATTCTTAATTTTTTTCTTATTTTTTTGAAATATTCCATGCGTTTTCTGGGGAATTTCTCAATATGAAATGATGATCTTTCCATTTCATGTAGGCTGAATGCGCACTTCCTGTTTCGATACGAGCAATTGTTTTGTCGGCAAGTTAGAAATGATTGCTCACTTGACTCGAAAAAATTCTTTGCACCTAAGGTTTCTCGAATTAAAAAGAACTTAAAAAATTTTCTTCCGTAGTACTAGTGTATTTTGTTAAGGAAAACGTTGGTAATTTCCCTAAACTAATAGCCAATATTAAGTAGTATTAATAAGTGGTTAGTTTTAATACTATTTAATTCCAGCCGATGGTACGTAGAAAAACAACAAAACACTACTTGATATTTCCGATGTCATGATGTTATTTGGCTTTATTTATTCTCATTTCTTTAATAGTCCTTCATTCTTAAACAATTAACGTGTTGATCTAACAATGGTAAGATGCACCATATAAAGATTTGCGCTTCTTGATATTGCACTGTTTGTCTGGGTTTTTTTTAAACTTTGATATTGATTATAAAACCCTTTTATGAAAACAAAAGAAGAGCATTCCTCTTTTTAAATTGAAACTGTAACAAAAAAAATTAATTTTCTCTTCATAAACTGTAAAATATATTTTAATTTAATTAGCTATGTGTGGGAATCGAATTGGGAAAAGAGTCTTTTTAATTTATGGTGTATCAACATCTGACAGATAAAAATGCTATGTCTCTCAAAATTACTCCCCAAGAGAAAAATAAATTGAAATCTCTGTAAAATCCTTTAACCCACTGATTGCAGATTTTATCTACAAATGGGAGATATATAACAATTTAGCAGTCAAAAGTTAAACAGCTTCTATAAATCACAGAAAAGTATAATTATCTATGCGTTCCTGTGTTTTCCATATTTTAGCTTGTGTTCAGTTCGGTTTCTGGACAAAACGATGGCTTTTGAAATGTTGATATCAAAATTCTCGGAGTTCTGATCATTTTTCCAATATTTTAAGCAAAGTAAGCCTAGGATAAAGTCAAGAACCATTAATAAAAAACTATTTTTTATTTGAGCTCTTAAATGACTAGTAATCCTTTTTGAATAAAAGGAAGAAGTGTGTTTTAGGAAAATGTCTCATTCTATTTATTAAAACAATCTTTAAGACCTAAGAAAGGATAATGCTGAAAAAGAAATGCTTATAAAGGATAAATGCTTTGTCTTGAATGAAATAGGCGTTATTTTCTTACTTTTTCTACGGGTCTTTTTATTTAGAAATATTAATTCGAGTTTTGTTCAGTAATGATGATTTAGTAAGCTGATTATGTCAGAAAAATAAAAAAACGTACTTCAAGAAGTTCCCAATGTATAGCGACGAAAACAAAATAGTTTATGGCTTTTTAACTCACCCATTTCATTTATAAAATAATTTTTCACGGGATATTAAAAATTACCAAAGCATTTTATGAGAAAAGGATATCGAATTATACCACAAAAAATATAGTCATATAATTCATTATAATTATAAAAAAAATCACATTTCTCTGAGTAATTTCCTTGGAAATAAATGCAACTTTTTTAAGACGTAGAATTTATTATTTGGGGTATATGAACCAGCGGAAAAATTTTCAACTATTAGCTTCACATAATAGAAACATTTTAACCAATCGAGTTAAAGATGAAATTTCGGAGCATAACAAGTCAGTTTCCCTTTTAATAAAGTTGGGATTTGAGGGTTTGAGATTTTAGTTATACAAATATTTAGAATTATTGCTCCATTAAATGACAAGGAAATGAATCATTTGCAAATTTTGGTCTAGGAGTTTTTATTAAAAAAAGAAATATTATTTTCCATTGAGCGAATTCCTATTCCTCTTTATAAATAATAAAATAGAACAATCGCACTGGTTGACGATTCATTATTGACAGTCAAATAATTAATATTTTATACAGCCTGCAATAATGCATTTCTCATGTTCTACAGCGCACTTCATTTATATATAATTACAAAGCATATTTTATACAAAGAAATCACAGCGTAGGGAAGTTATATAAGCGTTCCGAAAACAAATTTAAGATTGAATAAACCAGAGATCAATTTTCCCCTTTAACTGGTGATGCCAAATAATAATCTGGAGATCATGAAGTTTGAAAAGGTGCAAGATAATTTTCCTTAAAGAAACGTGCTACGCTTCGTAAAACTTCTAGTACCAAGAAACGAATCAAAATAAAATCAGAGGATATCATTTCCTAATATTTGGCAGCGAATATAAAGCACTGTATTATTTTAACATTTATGTGACATCAGGATTCTTTAAAAAAATTACTTATTTTCTCACTCTTTTTTTTTGTCCTCTACTCGAGGCTATTATATTAGCTACACAAAAGCGTTCAAATAAACTGTTTCCGAAATGTGAACGATGTAAGCCAGAAAAATGAAAACGGGAACAAAACTTCTCTTTGCTAATAAATAAGGAATTTAAGTCGCTTACTTTTTTGATTAAGAAAGAAAGAATAAAAGCGCTTGCTTCTCTTCTCTCTTGCTATTAACGAAAACAAATTTTAAAGGCATCGTTTTTTTTTTTTTAAATAAACCATTCCAAGAAGATAAGCCTCTTATCATGAATAAAATATCGTTTCTCTCCATACAAAAAATTATTTTTATTTTTGATATTTTAAGAAAAATAACGTTAAAATAGCGTTAATTTAAAATACAAATTAAATTTACTGAGTAAAGAAACCCAGAATTTCTCAAGAATTTCTGGGTTATTACGTAATAATAAAACATGAGTAGTTGTCTTAATTTAAAGTATAATTCCTGTGGCAACTAAAATGAATGCAAGCTTAAAACAATGTTTTGAAGGAATGCGTTCAAAATAGAATCTACACAGCAAATTCTCTACGGAATGAACGAAAATTATTCAAGAAATAACCCATACTTTCCATTCGGGTTCCCAGATTTTGTGCTGGTTTTTTCAGTGATGGATACAGGTAGTGAAGAATTCTTCAATTACAAATAATATGTTTATAGTCATCAAGATTTTTAAAATTTGAAATTAAAAATAATTTTTCTCTAGATAAGTCAAATCCAATTTATCCAATGTGGAAGTTAACACTCTAGGAGTTTCCAAAATTAGAAAGTGTCCTTCTTTCATTTTCAGTTCATTATATTCTTGTAAAACTGCACATTTCCATTTCAGACGCTGGTTTTTTACATTTTATTATAGATGATGTGAATTAAAATTTATCGTACAAATCTTTATTGCACATGATATTTAGGCATTGTAATTCCGTCATATTATGCTATGATATAATTGCTATGAACTTTATAACAAGTGGCTTGTGAAAATGTGCGTGCTTGGAAGAATGCAGGTTGTGAAATGAGAATGGTAGAGTGAGAACAGTGGTTCGCTTTAGAATTTTTAAGACATTACCATTCAATGTTTGCTAAGTTCTATTTTCATTCATCAAAAATTTCTCAAAACCCTTCACTTTATTCCTGGTTTTAGAAGCAGAAATGTCACGTTGCCAAAATTAAATCAGTAGTATTACCACTAAAGTATTTAAATCGCTCGATGGAAAGTGAAAGGCGCAATAGGTAAGTGCACCGAGAGAAATCAAATCCTATTGTTACGTCAGTTTTCTGTATGCAACAGTGCACAGCTAAAATGAAAGAAAATCGATTGGAATAGCCTCAGTATCACCAGTACAAAAGGAGTTGAAATTTATCAAACCTAAAGGGACTATTTTATAGCTCACTTCGTGTCAACAGAAATTGGAGTGATGTCGCCTATTGGTCAAAACTCAGCTTCGGAATCGGGCTTCCAGGTTTGAAACCCGTTCCACCAAATATCTGACATATGTGTAAACCTAACACATGATAAAACTGACTTCGGATGTTTAATAACTTCCAACTGACATGTGAAGGTGAGAAGATGTTAACAGTTCGAAAAAAATTTCAAAATGATGAGATCCTTCCAAAAATATCTCCTCAAAACGAAATGTTAATATACCCAAAATTCAGCAGCGATCGAATAAAGTATGACCATAAGTTTTTGAAGTTCAGAATGCTCAGTAAAGCTTGAGTCTTGTGTCACTCAGAATCTTTCAAACATAATTCAAAAAAAATGCAAGCAGCCAATCGTGCGGACAGAGAAAAATGCCACCTTATGTTTCCAAAACATATTCTTCCGATTCTGCTTCCTATAGTAGAATCAGAAAAGACGTTACGTGTTGAGAGCATGTTTGGAACAGCGGATCCGTTCGAGATGATGACGGATGGCTCGAAATGTCTTTTCTGAAGCCGTCTTTTCCTGAAAATCGTTATTCGTAAGGAAATGTTGGGGAAATGGCAGATTGTCAATGGAAGGGAATGAATCAGACGTCCGCTCGATAGGACTGCTTCGGGAAAAGGCGGCCCTGCATCGTTTGGAGGGAGATTTGTTGTATTTTGCGTTTTTCAAACTTTGCGGTGAGGAAGCAGCGCCCGTTTGAGTGAAGTGCGCTTCAGAAAGACTTTCTTCTAAAAAGGAGAACAGATTTTTAAAAAATTGTTAAAATTAAAGTATACAAATTTCAGCATAACTAATTTGTTTCCATATTAATGGTTCTTCTTAAAATTAAATTTGGCAAACTGTCTCTAATATCTTAAATAAAAATTTTCATTTATTTTGATTTCTAAGCATTATAAGTTGTTTTTTTTTTTTGAAAATAAAGTTTTCTATTTATTTTTAAACATAAAATTTAAAAACTTGCAAGAAATTTCGATGTTTTACTAGTTACAATTTAAGACTATTCTTAGACTATTTTCTCTACTAGCTCTTATTTCTAAATAAATTCCTAATCTTAAACCATTGCTTGTATATTGAGTTCAATTTTAAATTTTTTACTTCATCATTCCCATGGAAAGCAATTATCTAATAGGATCGCTGTCAGTAGCTTTTTAAAAATATGAACATAAATTTTTAAAGCAAACGAAACCTAAACAAAAGTTATGTATTTGCATAAATTTTGTGGTGAAAGAAACTTTGGCAAGGAAGCACAAAAATTTTCTTTCCGTATAAACCCTTTAGTGCGGCCAAGAAAAGCATTTTCAAAATATAAAAAACAATTATAATATAATCTATATATTAAAAAAATTTTAGACCAAGTGCGCCATCCCATTCAATGTTGAAATTTCAAACAGCGTTTAAAGTTCGTTTTCAAAATATCAAAAATGACGACAATATAATCTCTCTCTCACTCTTTATATATATATATATATATATATATATATATACAAAAGTATAAAAATCAAGTTAATAGGAAAAACAAATAAACCAAATAAAAAAATATAAAAAAGAATCCGGCCTGAAGATTTTTTCAAGGGTCACCCTCAGGCAGGGATTCAAAAAAAGGGATTTTTTCTGTTAAGGAAATTCAGACAATTACGTCTAATAATGATTCCTTCGTGACCCGAAAAACCCCTGAAATTAGGCCCAAGAGATATACCATTTTAACAGAAAGGAAAATACAAAACAACAAATTAGAAGAAAAACCACTAATAAGTAAAAATACAATAACAAAAAAATAATAAAAACCAAAATACCATAAAATAATACTAAATTAAAAACAAAAGGACAAGAACATACCATCAACAGTCAAGGAAATTTTAAGCTATCGAATGTGATTCCCGCTCATCAAAAACACAAAAAGCCAACGGTAATTTAGGTAAAAAATTGCAAGCTCCCGGCGCCACCTATTGAGTGATACAATATGCAAGGAAAGTTCTATTTTTTATTTAAGCCAAAAGATTAATCCCAAACCATACCTTGTTTAATTAAAAAATTGACATTACAGTAATTTTCAGGAAATTCATTTTTAATTAAATTATTAATAAGGTTGTTTGATGCTTCAATATAGGAATTTTTATTATTGCAAACCCTTTTGATCCTGTTAACTTGTGAGAAAATTAGATTTTTGAAAATTTTAGAGTTTAGATTGGATAGGTAGTTACATAGTTTTGTTATTTTGAAGTTGAATTCATCCCTTTTATCGTATATACCAACTATTGTTTTATCATTATCAATTTCGATTTTTAAATCCAGAAAGGTAGCCTCAAGTTGATTTTTATTCGTTTCTGTTAGACAAATCTTTTGGATAGCAATTAGTAACAATATTAGTATTGTCGAAGTTAACTTTGGAGGGGGAGATGCTAGCTCAGGTGTCGTCCTCCTCATCTGACCGCGGTTGAAATTTACGCGGTTCTTTCCAAAATAGCTCTAGTGCTGCTTAAAAACGGAGCTTTAATATAGCTAAACTAAACTAAATTAAACGACTTTGGACACGTTGAATCAATAGCCACAACAATATTTTAAAATATTGTTTACATTATTTAAAAATGTAATCTTTTATTAACTGAAATAAAAAAGTAGTCGGTTGATCATTATTACTTGGCACAGTGAGAATGAGGGACATTAAGAAGTTTGTAGCAAAAAAAAGATAGATTATTTAATCAGTTAACATAAAATTATTCAATTTTTAGCAGAAATGCAACTGAATCAAGGAGAGATTTGCAAATTAAACGTTACACCCATCCTTCTTCATTAATGCGAATATTCGTATCTTTACAAGCTAAGTAAAGTCATAATTAGAAATTTCCGAATCTACATTTGAATTCAAAGTCTTTTTTGTACACATCTTTCCGATCTTGGATTTTTATCTAAAACTTTATCTCCTTTCTTGTATTCGTTTTTTACTATCTGTCCACAATCTTTTTCTAATGCTTCTTCCCCGGGTTTTTCAGTTACGATGGCAAAATTGCTTTACATTAGCCTTTGTTAAACTTTCTTCTAAGCAAAGTTTCAGTGAGAGGCCTGATCTTTGTGGAGGAAAAGTCGAATCTTCTTTTTTCGATGTTTGATGATCCTAGAATCGATTGAACAGACAATCCATCAGTGATCAGATTTATATCCTCAGTAGCACTTATATTCAATTCGGGAACTGATTGTAGCAATTTAGTATTATAAAGATCCAAAGCTAATTTATGATCAATTTGCAATAAAATCGTTTCTCCCATTTTTTCGGCGTTATCTTGTCATAGGACGGCGTAAAGCAGAGATCTTGAATTTATCTTGGCTTGAATCCCCAAACGACGTTGACGGGATTTATAACTAGCTTGGAAATGTCACCTTCTTTAGAACTTCGTGAGTGGTCATGCTATTACTTGGGTCGTTACTCATCCAGGCTGATTGCGATCAACTGAAATTATTTTTGAATGGACCGAAAAATGTGCACATCGAAGCGCTGCAAATGGTATGAGGAACAATGGAGAAAAGGATAACATGATTATTTGTTTAACCCCATATATATTTACAACTGCAATTTTTACATGCGAGCTCTGATTATCAAGCAGCAAAAGCACAGGTCGCTTCTTTATAGAAAGTACAAGTTTGATAAAATGATCCATGAAATTTCAAAATTCAGTTTCAGTCATCCGACCTGAAGAATGGCCACCTCCAATAGGCTCGGTTAGCCCAGTTCGGACAAATATATCCATGCATCGGATCCTGGAAAATAGAGGCAACGATGGGACACTGTTGCCCACCACATTTACGACACAAATGAGAGTGACGAATGTTCCTCTTTCGGGGTAAAAATTCCGCCTTACTTTTTACCATGCGCAGCCACGGTTCTTTTCGATTTTTATATATTTTCAATCTTTGTTAAATTTCAGGAACTGAAAAGTCATGTCATATGTTTACAGAAGCTCTTGATACTTTTTTAATCATTTTTTTTAATGAGGCTGGTCGGCTTAGAGACATTCCTTCTAGTGTCCTTAAGGGCAGTCTCCGGTTTCGTTTTATACATTTATTAAGCAAGCAGGAACCACCCATTTTATATTTATGTCAGAATAAACACATATTCTGAGTTCCAATAATTGCAGGATTCAGATAAGCCGTCTTTCTTATTCCCAGCGAAACAATATATAGTAAAAATCAGCACATTTTTTTTTTTTTTTTTTTTTTTGAAATGAGGTACTTTCTTCTGCAGTTGTAATGACCGATCACGCTTTAGCATATCCAACAAAAAAAGGAACGTTTTGCTTTGTCTTTTTAATATATCTATGCAGAAGCATGTGGCAAATATGGAATAGCTAACTTATAATTAATATTTATATTTATAATACTTATACTTTTTTCTAAAATCTTGATTGCAACTCATTCGAGCCTATCTCGACTTTTTGGAACCCTTTCAGATTTGCTTTTATAGATCCTTCTACTCAATCAAAAAAATAGCTATATAAAATCGTTCAGATTTATTATTTGTTTTGCAGTCGCTTTTATTTCTTCTATTGCTTTCTCGGATGTCTGATGCAACTACATACATTGATTTGGAGCGTTTTATTGTGATTGGATGATGAGTATGTGTATGTATGTGTTTCTTTTCCACTCTTGCATATCTTTGTAAATAATATATTTTTCTCCTTCCTCCGTGATATCAATGAAAGCAGAAAGTCCGGCTGCACAAATCAAAACAAGAAAGAGCGTGAGTTACAGCTTTCCCCGAGGGTTTGCTCAGGCTCCCATGTTTGGTTAAAGAATATTTTAATTGATTTATAAAATTTTAAAAAATTTAAAATTCACAAAAAATATTGCACTTATTAAAAAATGCAACATTTTAAACTGATTCACAGGCAAAATAATTACGCAAAACCATTTTTACGAGATCAAAATTTACGAAATATTTTCTCAATTTCTCCATTAGAATGGAGCGTTTTCTCGACACCAGTTTCGGGAATGTCCGGTTCTGTCGTGAGAATCCTGTTTCAAGAAATGTCTATTCAAGGATTTTAAAAGTCAGCGAGTAATCAATGCATGTGTCACAACTGACGCCTGCTGCAACGGACCGCCAGCTCCCCCGCAGAAGAAAATGGGGTAGGAGGCTCTTTCTCTCCCAGATGTTGTATTATGAACGTAGAATTATTCAATTATTGCTTTCATTCAAGATATCTTCTTAATAGCAAATTTCAAATGCATTGTGATGCAGAATTCCGCAAGTTCATAATCGTAAAAGGAATACGTTTAGGAATAAAAAGCAATCAAATAAAATCACTTTACCCTACAATAAACGATAGGTGATATACTATAAATATCATTTATAACATACTATCTGAGTAAAGTTTAAATAATGACCGTGCATTTTATTTCGTTTCAATATACTTCATATAAAAGTTAACGAATGGAGAAATGGCTAATAAGTCAAATAATGAATTCAACAATATTCATCGCGCCAAGCAAAATAAACAAAATCCTTCTACCTGCTGAGTGGTTCAAATTTTGCTAAGCAAAATATCTGCACATGTTCTAAATACTTTGTACTAATGCATCAGAGGTGAAAGTGAATGCTAAGCAGAACAGAGATGTGAGTTAATTCAACTTTCCTATACGTTGAAACAACTCAAACTGTGTGAGATGGATATCTCTTACTATAGCTTGTGCCACCAATGCTGGAGATCCATTCGGAAAAATGAGTTGAAGGTTTCGATTCCACTCATGCTCATCATTTTGATGCATTTTTCATCTTCTCTTTCATATCTGTAAAATAAATGAACTCAATATCCGTGTAGCAGTATTTAGTTGCCAATCTCAGTATACGCGTTTCTTAATTTGTAAAAATCACGCAAAAAATGTTTAAAAATTATATGTATTAAATGTGTAATGAGGACGGAACCTGTAATCTGTCCTCAAATTTATGAGGGTAAAATAGAAAGACTGATTTTTTGAAGTGACTAAACGCCCCAATTCTTTCATTTGTGTGTGTGTGTGTGTGTGTGTGTGTGTGTGTGAATTTATTTTTCAGTATTTGTTTCCAAGCTCTGTATTCTAATATTTCAAAATTTAAATATTAGGTATTCAGTTAATTTTATTTATTCTTTGTTATTGTGTAAAAAGTGCCATCTACATTACATATCAGAATTTTTTTTAAAAAAGTAGATAAAATTTATGATTATGAAATATGGCAAGTAGAAAATAATAAAAGTAAGAACGTATAAAACATTTTTTAATTAATAATAAAATTTATAGTTAAAATGAGGGGAATCTAAATAATATCCTAAAAACATTTAGTTTTGTAGCCAGTATAAAACGCGATGAAGTAAGTAAAAAAAATGCCTTTTTCCCAAATTAAATACATGCCTGTGTGTGATTACAATTCTAATTTACTCCAAGCATCTCTATGAGTGCCTAACATCTGCAATTTTATTCTGACCACCCATATTTCGATAAACAAAACTATTTTATACCATTTAATGTAATAATAAAAATGCACTTTCAAAACTTTTACAATGTTTCTATTTTTTGCTACTAATGGAACTGGTTTAGGTTTTGAGAACGGCACCTGACTAAACACCCATCTCCAAATACTAGCAGGAAATGATTAAAAATGTCTTGCAGTAGAGGTTCTGCATCTGAGCAGTTTTACGATGATCCCGTCTGTAAAATTTTAGGTTCTAGCACACATTGTTTTATAAAGATGTATATCAAACCGTATTACTGTTAGTTTCCTAATGACAAAATTTAGAAAACTTATTTAAAAAAAAGGTAGTATTCAAATGAATTTATAATCGGTTTCATATTCTACGAAATAAGAATTCAACAAAGGTAGGCAATGCATGAATACATCAATAAATAGATCATTTCAACGAAACCTTGGAATCCAATGAATCCCTCCAATCGAAAGAAATACACAAGCGCAATGTTCATTATTCTCCACTAAATATTATTTCTAGAAACGAAAAAAAGGGAGCATTTGTTTAGTTTCAATAAAAAAATCTTGAAAGTGCGATTTACGATATGCCTTCACTATTTCGTTCAATGAAATTATCAAATAAACTCATGTGCCATTCGGCATATAACTTATTTTTAATAATAAAAATATTTGATTTTATAGCACATTGACAAAATGACTGAAGAAATGAAAGTTTACTCATTCGAACAGACTGATCGAATTCTCAATTGAGCGATGAAAACTTCCGGAATCCTTTCTACAGAAAACAATTTCTTTATGAACACGCGCGCGTGCGTGTGTTTGTGAAGTTCTCATCAAATCATTCGTTTTACTCTCAAAAATGATACAAGTTCCAACAAGGAGCTGATTGTCTTTCGGTCTGTACTTTCAGAAATAAGTAAACACGATCATTCAAAAACGCAATGGCTTAAATATACCAAATTTGGTATGAGAATTGGTGACTACAATTTCAGTTTTGTGTCATTTTTATTTCAATGGGTTGTAAAAAAAACATGTCAAATTCAATTTTTAAATATTATTAACCACTTACCAGGGATTCACTCGCCAAGTATCACTCGACAGATTCAGTAAAAATGCTGAATTCAAGCCAACATTTAATTTTTCTAAGTATTTCGCGCCAGTGCCATGTAAAGCATTGACAAATTTATTAGAGAGTATGCAAGAATGACTTCGGGATGGTTTCCCCCTGGTTTAGTGCAGAATCATCAAATGTATCATTGGCTTTTTTAAGATAGAGTGAATAACCAACTTTGACTTTTTTTCTTATATTTCTATCACTCATCCTGTGGACTTCAGGGGTCTAATGAACAACAAATCATACGGATGTGGACCATTCACTGGATCCATTCTTTTATTTTCTTCGGGACATGAACGTTCTTTTCAAAAATGTTGGAAAACTGCGAAAATCCAATAAAGCACTTAAGAACCTGGCGAACACAAATAAAAATCCATAGCCGTTCGATGGACTGGTTTAACGTCAATATGTTTTTATTTGTGGAGCCTTTTACGCACAGCTGTTTATTTGTCACTTCCCTTAAATTGCAACAGAACATTCAAGATGGTTATCGTGACATCACCGAACAACGGCTTGTTGGAATGCGCGCGGGAATGACGAGCGGAATGAAGCGCTGCATGGATCTAAATCGGAAACATTTTGAAAACTCTGTAATCATTGCATAAGGTTATTATTTCTAAAAAAAAAAAATCTTGATACATTTGTACCAGTTAATAGGAAAATTATTATTTATTTATGCAATTATTGTTTTCTTTCAGAATTTGTTTATGATATCAAAAAAGTTTTTAAGTTAGTATTTATGTATTCTTATAACTCTGAAACATTTTATGATAAAATTTTGAATTCACTTTATTAACACATGAGGCAAATTTTATTCCATGTAAATTTTTTTACATGGTGCACTTATTGATTTTGCACGATAAATTTTCCATATACTAATCCTCTGAAAATTTTAATCGATTTTATAAAGATATGTGCCTACTTTTTATGTTATTTTGTAATTCATAATAAAAAATAAAAGGACCAAGACTTCTTATTTTAAGCCTTTTCCGCTTATATATATATATAAATATATATATAAATAAAAAAAATAAAAAATATATACATATAAGTAACCAATCTAAAGTAAGAAATATTTTGAAAACGAAACGAATTAGTTTCGGAATCGCAACTAAAAATTATTTCTTATTCAAACTAAAACCAAAAAAGGAACCGGAAAAAGTTCATAGTATTTAGAGAGCGCAAACGCAGCTACTTCTAAGACACAGATGAATTGATACAAAAGTATTAAAATCAAGTTATTAGGAAAATCAAACAAACCAAATTAAAAAAAGCAAATAAAAAAATAATCCGGCCTGAAGAATTTTTTAAGGGACACCCTCAGTCAGGGATTAAAAAAAAAGGGATTTTTTCTGTGAGGGAATGCAGACAAGAATGTCTAATAATGATTCCTCGTGACCCAAAAATCCCCTGAAATTAGGCCTAAGAGATATACCATTTAAACAGAAAGGACGATACAAAACAACAAATTAGAAGAAAATAACCACTAATAAGTAAAAATACAATAACAAAATAACAATAAACACTAAAAACACTTAAACCATTAAAGAAAATACAAAAAGGAAAGAACATACCACCAGCAGCAAGGAAATTTTAAGCTATCGATTGTGATTCCCACTTTTTAAAAGCACAAAGCTAACGTATTAAAGGTAAATAATAATTGTAGTCTCCCAGCGCCATCTATTGAGTGATCTAATATGCAAGGAACGTTCTATTTTTATTTTAGGTAAAGGATTAATCCCAAACCATACCGTGTTTAATTAAAAAGTTGACATTACAGTAATTTTTAGGAAATTCATTTTTAATTAAATTTTTAATGAGGTTATTGATGCTTCAATATAGGAATTTTTGTTATTGATCCTGTTTGATCCTGTTAACTTGAAAGAAAATTAGATTTTTGAAAATTTCAGAGTTTAGATTGGAATGCAGAGATTCAAAGAAGGGATTTTTTTTTTTTTTTTTTTTGTGAGTTGTCTGACTTTGTCCAACAATACTGACCCTTCGTGACCCGAAAATGCCCTGAAATTAAGGCCTTAGGTATAAACCATTTTTTACAGAAATAAAAAAAAATACAATTTCCTATTTAAGTAAAAATTATAATAACATAATATAAACTATAAAAGAACACTCACAACCAATTAT
>JAPMOR010023259.1:0-11148 GCA_026543865.1 Argiope aurantia | reverse complement strand
TAATATTTCCATCATGAAAAGCTGTAAAACATCGCAATAATATTGCAAAATATCATTCTCCATTCTATACATCTTGGATTTGTTGTCGACAAGTTGGTTGGCAAACTGTATAAAAATACATTTCGAACAATGAATTACTTTATAGTTTAAAAAAAATTACTTTATTGATTTACTTTAAAAACTTGATATCCAAACGCTCTTAAAAGCTAATTCACTAAAGATCAAAAATAAATTAATTATTGCTTTTAAATTGACATGTCTTATCGAAATAATTTTTAAAAATTCTCAAGGAAAAAACATCGGTATTTATTTGTTTACCAAATGCCTGGCAAACATATTTTCCGAAAATATGTCATATTCTGAAGATATTTAAAAATCTTATCAAACAGAAGATAAAATGGACTGTTTAGAAAACAAAGTCATTAATTTTTGGTTTTTCGCAGTTATCTCGGTGTCATATCATAAATGATTGATTATATGTACGAGATGCTTAACTTTCGTGTTCGATCTGTTTATAATTAACACTTCGTTGTTTTTCGAGCATGGGTGGCGTTTAAAATTCCGCACAAATTTGTTTTCTAGACAAGCTGCTGTGGTTAATTACGGTAAAAGTTTTGAATAGCTAACTGAAGAAGAAAATCCGTTAATTACTCCAACAAAAAATTATTCATTATTGCATAAAATGCTTAAAGCAATGAATAACTAATTGAGTGGCGTGATTTCATCTCGAGGCTTTACAACCGTGAGGAGGAAACGATGGGAAAATATCAAAATGGTTTTAGCAAGAAGAGGAGCTCGTTTCTTCTTCAGTGCAAAATATTTTTCAGGTCGAAAAAAGGACAAAAGTAATAAATTAAAAGAACTTGGGAACACTTTTTATGTTGTTTTTTTATTTCTTTTCTAATGCTTGAGTCAGTAATTTCTTTTCTAGTGATGGAACTGCACCGGCTCGGCGATAATAACCCAGCTTCGAAATCGAATAGTGTATGGAAATCCGAATCTCACGAAAGAACGGAATGCACTGAACTGTACTGTCATGGATCAGACGCCCTTATTCTTTTGTCGCATCGTGTGTTGCACAGTTCTAGTGTTATTGTCTAGATTCCGAATTGGAAAGATTGTGTGTTTCAAATCGATTTCATCAAAAAAGGTAAAGATTACTTATAGAGGTTTTAAATTAAACTTTTCGTGGCGGGAGTGAGAGATAGAGTGGCGTGAAATCTCAGAAAATAGGCTGACGGCTTGGGTTATGTCGCAAAGATTCAAGATGGCGAGTTTGTACAAGCATATGATACATGGTATGTCTCAATTTTTTTGTTCTATTAGCTGTAGATGTTATCGAAGTCACCTTTTCTTCTTGAAATTCCTTTATAACTGAAACCACATTACTCCATATCTTATGCAAAGGCATACAATATACAAATTTTTGGATTTTTATGATTGGATTTACAAATGAATGCTCAAAATATTAAAACTCCTTGCACAAAATCTATTTTATATAGGATTAAGAATTACTGACGATCAATTTTCGTTGCATGATGTATTCATTTTTGATATCCATGATTTTAATATTATGATGACGAATCAGGAAGTTCATCTTATGCGTTTTACATCTAAAAAAAAACAAAAAAAAGAAAAAAAAAAAAAAAAAACAGTTCTCCTCTTATTCCGTACGATTTGCGGTCCGCGGTGCCCTGTTGGTAACGCTTCAGGTTCGATTGCTGATTCCACAGAAGAACCGTCGTATAAACGGGTGTAGTGCACGTTAAATACGTTAGGCCCTAACGTCCTCCTTTTCCCACCTTCATCAACTCTTGAAAAAATATATTCCACTCACCCTTCATCCATTCTGCCGGTTCGATATCCTCCCCACATAACAAATTATGAAGGGAACCAACCGTTATAACACCAAAAGAATTACGAGAACTGCGAAGAATTCCATTGCAGCTGCCTTTTAAAGTGATAATGCAGACTATTTTTTTAAAGCGCATACTGACAATTAAAAATTGCAAAAGAATAAATATTTTCTGTTCGTATTCACATTAAAAAAGGAAAGAAGAAAATAACTTTTAATTATAAGCTTAACTTTCTTTATTTAATAAATTTTAATTATAATAAAGAAAAAAATTAAAATCTTTAATCGATTTTTTTAATATTTTTAATTTAACATTTTTCATAATGTAATTGTAGTTTATGTACAGCTCAACCATTGCAAAAAGTAGTAAACAAAACAGCAGTACAGTTGCTATAAGAGAGATCCGATGGGTTGCAATATTGGCGACAAACAGCTGGTGCACACTAATCTTCACTTAGGCCCATTTGACTTCATTGTCCGGTAAACTCCTGCTCATGATTTTTCATCGACTGATGATTAAAAAATGACTCCAAACAAAACAAATAAAATTTTAAACATTGGCAATTTGAAATTTTTTCATAATTATCTTGTATTTTATGATATTTATTTTTTGGTCAGGTAGTTCAATGGTTTTACAATGCAACAAGTGGAGAAAATAAATTAAAACGGAATCCAATCTCACCCCAACATAAACTTCTGTCGAGGGACGGACAGTCTTGACGTGCATGAGGAATTCTACCGTATCGTTTTTTATTTTGTCGCTGAAACGAAATAGCTCTTTGATCTCCTCCCTAACATGATCGAAAAAAGTATAGGAGGTCGGGTACACGTTCCCTTTAACAATATTTGGAATAAGAGGAATGGCCTTGTCTTCCTCCTTCAACCAGTTACCTATCTGCCAGGGCTGAACTTCAACGAAATGCTTCTCGTCCACCTGCAGGAACAAAAATTGCAATTATTTTCATTATTCAGATAACTTAAATCAATCTATATAATAATTTCAACAGCTCTATTACTAAGTGAACAACCTCCCTGATTACCCTGAACAACCCTCCTCAATTCACAGCGCCTTCATTTTTTTTTTTCAAACAGCTTCAAATACACTTTCTGCCTTTAATGGAAATGCACCTCAGGCTCACATTTTACAATTTTTAAAAGCAATTGGATTTTATAATCTGATGTAATCAGTTTTTCATTTTATACCAAGCTTTAATAGGGCACAATTCGGTTTTATCAACGACCAAAAAACGCCAAGGAAAAATTTCGCCAAATTATAAAAGTACTCAAGTATCAAGTTATATGATCACATGCTATATAATTTGATGATTAAAATCGCCAAATTGGCGAAATTTTGTCTTGTCGCGTTTTGGTAGCCATTACAAAGGACAAGTACCCTTAATAGTTTAGCCTTTACTTAATATTAATTTTACCGTCATTTCAAGGACATTTACACGCCTTTTAACTTTCGATTTATTGATAATGGTTTAGACATTTTATGTAGAAAGAAATATGGCATTTAGTCTGGCCCAATATAGCCAACGAATAACTCTTGTGTCAATAGACCCAAACCAAAATCAATTGTAACGATTTTTTTAAATAAACCATTTTCAAGCCAGGAGAAATAGGTCACTACTGCAAGCACATGAATGAAATTATGATTGTTTCTATACACGATATTGTTTATGGTTAGCCTACTTTCTGTAAACTGCATGATCGCGATATGCGGAACTAAACAGGAGGAATGGTGATCTCAAAACTTTCTTGCATTCTTTCTAATAAAAGTATTACTCCTCCTCCTGCGGCATAAAATTATGGACATTGTAAGTTATTAATGAATATTAATAAGGAAATATAAATATCGGTGTAAATCTAACATTTTTATTGAATCTATTGATCATAAATGATGTGTTCAGTGATTAATCCCAAGCATGCAGTTTATGCACAAGTGCCTGGAAATCGAATATGCATTTTTCTGATTAAATTAAACCAAAATTTGATCTGAAACAATAATTGTATTCACAAGATCTCATGCCAAATTTCAATTATTTAAGTAATTGCGTTTTTTGAGTTATTTCCTTTACATACATTAGAAAATATAGGTTGACAAGTGGTCAACCTTTCAACAGATTCTTTTTAAAATTTTATAATAGTCTACATTTTAGATTCTAAACTAGAATAACAAATTTTATTTACATAGCTCTTTAGATTCTGTATTTGTTGAGTTCACTTGAACAACCGAACAAACAAATTTCCTCAGAATCGATTTCGTTCAAAATTTGACATTAATGTATAAATTTGGTTTTAAGTTCATACACTAAATTTCATCCATCTAGATGAAAGATTTTTAGAGTTATCGTCTTTACAGACAGGCAGGCCTAATTCCAAACACGTGTTTATCAGCCTTAGAGAGATCTGTGACTTAGATGTTCGTCAAACTCTCAAGTCCGAATTTTTGGATGATTGCAATATTTTGTATACTTTACTCAGAGAGCGGATTGACAACAATACAAATTACAGAGACTTAGAGTTACTATTAATATATTTGGTATATGGTTTCATTTTGGGTAATAGGCGTTTAATGAAAAAACGTTTTCATAATTCTTGAATAAATTTTCGGAATCAAGAATCAAAGTTTCCGTGCAATAATTTCTGGGCATATAATTGTTAAGAATATAATTTTATAGCACTTTAAAATTAAAAACTAAGTTTTTCAGCAATAAAATTTTTATTTTTATGATTTTTTTTTCACTTTAATTTGAATAAATTGTTGAAATTGCTTTTGCGTTATTTGGAGTTATACCTTTAAATTGTTTTAATGACTAAATTTATACTTATTAATGTTGCGATAAATTTCTAAAGCAGCAGTAAATAAATGATCTAGGACAAATGTTTCGCAGGTAATTTATTACCGCTGCATGATTAATAGGAAATTAAAAATAAAGATAGATAAATCAAGTCGGAATTTTTTATCTGGCTGACGTGTTTTAACTAGAGGTTTAAAACGTTTTTATTTATTTTAATCACTTTCTGAAAACTTGCTGTTGTTCTTCATTTAACGTTCTCGTATATTTACGCATATAAGTTTAGTTATATTAACGCCCCGTTGCAAAGCAGCACTACGGCTATTCTCGGACGTATCTCGTAATTTTGAGCCGCGGTCAAATGACGATGACGACACTTGAGCTGGCATCCCCTCTCCCCACCACACCGCACCAGCGGGAGGACGTTCGGCCCTGACGGATTTAACGTGCAACAGATCCCCCTTATACGTCGGTTCTTCAGTGGAATTGGGTCTCGAAACTGAAACCCTGCGGCTCACAATCCGGGACTTTACCACCAAGCTACTTCGGCCCCAATGCATATACTTAAGCCTATTATTTATTAACTAAAGAGAAAAATAATTATGTCTATAAAGTTTTTAGCTAGGCAATTACATTTTAACAACATTACAAATTTTCTAAAAGTATCCAATACCATCTTTATCACCGATAGTTTTTCGCTAATTTTTTTTTAATTTTCGATTTTTTTTATTTATTTAATTATTATTTTTTGGTGAAAACTGTTATTAAAAGGACCCAAGCAAGTATTTTAACAGTAAATTATTTCTAGTTGTTTCAAACACTTCAACATAATTTATATCTACAAACTGATTGCTAATAATTAGCCTCTTTTATTAATGCTAATTAGAAATTATTTAAATTAGATGGATTGATTTTTTTTCTCTGAAGGTACGTGATCAATAATTATTTAAACATTACAAATAGGTATGTATTTCTAAATCAGAAAAATTCTCTAATTATCTTTAACTATCAAAAATTGTAACGTTGTAAAATCTGAACTTCTAATTTTTATATAGTTTCCCTGTCGTGTTTAACGAAATATTCTTTATGAACTAACATCCTAAAAAAATAATTCAATTCTTCCGCGACTAAAATTGACCGAACATGAAATTCCATATATCAGTATTTTAGATGGTTTAAGACCATTTCAAGGGCCCCGTACAGGAGGAATATTTGTCAGTCAATGTATAAAACTTTTTCGAGATAGCCGTTAAATAGCGCAAAATGATAAAATTCAAAGTTTTATAACTTGGTCAGTTTTAGTCACAGAAGAGTGGAACTCTTTTATTAAAATGTTAGAGAGCCACAAATATTTTACTAAATAATACTAATAGCATTGGGTATTGTAATGGTGGCCTAGTAGTCAATTTCTAAGTCATTAGATACATGTATATAATTTCATTAAAAAATTCACCTCTGTCATTTTTATGTGCAGTAGAATGGAATTTTTTCATTTAGAATATTATTGTAGTAAGAATATTTTTAAACATGATTAATAGGATCGAAAAAGTGCATAAAAATTGAGATAAAAATTTCAGCAGGATATTTATTGAATTTACACAACAAAAAAAATATAACATTTTACAAAGACATATAATATTTTTAAATGATTTTTCCAATTAAAAGTATATAATTACTTGTGAAGCTTAGAAATTAGTTGTTAGGCCACGGTTACAGATAACAGTGGTATTGTGTCATATCCTTTATAAGTTATCTTTGAATTAATGTATTAATATCAGTGCCGCATATCCGTAACGGAAGGAAAAAAATGATTTTTTTTATATCAGCATGAAATAATAATTAGTCAAAATAGCTGTACCTGAAGAGTTCAGGTATGATTGGCAATTCTAGTAAGTTCATTTTTATTTATTGCATAATCCTATTTTATAGCATTAATACAGTTAAGCAGGCGATACGGCAGATGTCTCGTCGGTCTTGTATGTGAAAGATAGAGTAAAAAAAATGCCTGATTTATTAGGTATTAGCCACCTTTGATGATTAGCCTATTCTCGTAGAATATTGGCTTTCTTGGATGCGAAACTATAAATTCTGTGATGGAATGAACTCATTTAAACATTTTGTTTTTTAACAAAAAAATTTCCTCTATCACCTGTCTTTCTCTATGAAAATAAAAACACTTTATAAGAGAGAAAATAACAAAGTAATCTAATTTTCAGTTACTTGTTTTTTCAAGAGCTTCTGAATACAAAAAAGGTGATAGATAAAAAGTGGGCTAGATTTCTGATGGATTTAAATATCACACTAAATTTATTAGATTATCCATTGAGATTATACGCTAAAACTAATGGAAGTAAACTCTGTGAAACTTCCTCCCATACTCTTTAATAGATGTAGTACATGTGTATTATTTATCCCCTGCCATTTGTGAATAGTAACTACAAAAATGCCTATAGCATGCAATCTTTGAGAATTAATGTGGGTATATATAAGCCCATCAGATGTAGGATGTGGTAATATATAAGCACCAAAACCGGATATTTATTTTCAACGACTGTCCTGTTCGAACCTATTGAAATCAGAATTTAATATAGAACTACAATTGTGATCGCAAAATTGTTTAACAAATTTCATAAATTTAAGTCATCGCGTTTACATACTTGTGAAAGTATAAGCCTATAGACAGTCAATTGCTTGAAGGATTTGTCTTCAAACATTATCCATATCTCCTCTTTAGATGTTAAATATGTGTAACAAATTTGATGTATCTATCTATCTTCGTTTTGAGACTCACTATTATTTAGATTCACTTCGCTCCCTCATTTTCTAACAGCCGGGCAAATAATCTTCGTCTCTATAGATTTCGTTTCTAATAGAAATATATATATATATTGCGAAAACTCTACATACCAACTTTCATTCGCCTAGATGAAATTATTTTTGAATTATTTTGTTCACAATTCCAAAAAAAAAAAACTCTTTTTTTTAACTCAGAGAGGTCTGAAACATGAAGATTTTTCAACATGTGAGTTCAAAATTCAAATTTTTTGTTGATTATAATATTATCCCTATCTATATTTCGGATATGATAAAGTAAAAATAGTAGCGGTGCTGCAGTTCTTTTACTCTCCACACGTCCACTGCAGATGAAAGTTTCGGTCAGGGGGTTCGAATAATCTCAACTAAAAGAGCAGACTCACCAATGGGAAAATGCTGATGTCGAAATACTTTTCAAGCACTTCATAGTTGAAAGGCATGAGCGCGATACTTCGATGGATAAGACGACCCAAACCGTACAGAGTGGCGAATGTGAACATTTGGTTTCCTAGACGGCCTTGATTCGTGTGGATGGTCAACAGGTTGAAGCCCCCGGGAGCATTGATTCCGTTCCAAGATCCTGAAAGAAAGAAGAGAGGATCTCCGAATTACATAGACACTTTTCCATTAGTCTGATAGTTAAATATTGATTTTGTTTTATTTTTAAAAAAAGAAAATAGTTGTGTCTTTTCACTAAACCACATGTTGCTGTTCTGCCCACTGGTAAAAAGAAGTGAAGTGGAGTGAAGGGAGAAGAACAGTTTCCCATGAGTCGAGTGGTGGATACGGTTGAGTATTCTGTAGGAGGAGTTCCAGAGGGAACGCCGAGATATGAGTTTTGAATCTTAATATCATTTAGACGATAAAATACAATAAACTCAAATGGCCAAATAAAGGGCTATCACCCGTGTCAAGGCAAGCGAGAAGCTGTATTCAACTTTTCAAATCTCTTGTTTTAAAATGTTTGAACAAATTAATAATAATTTGATAATTTAAAATAAAATTATTCAAAAAATAATTATATATTGATGTACATATAAGGCAAAAATGATATATATATATATATTGTGAAAAATTTTCAAATATATTAAAAACTACATAAATATTATTAAATCCTTTTATGATGCAAAGTACATATGTAAAAATATTCGTCCACTACTTTTTCTCATAATTCCGCAATACGATAGTTTTTGTATTTAGTTTAATAGTATCGTTAAGAGAATAGTTTAGCTTAGTTTAATTTAATTATATTAATATCGGGTTTGAGAGCAACACAAGAGCTATTTTGGACGGACCTCGTAATTTTGTGCTCCAGTCAGTTGACTAGAAACACAATTGAGTTAGCATCCCTTCCTCTAAACTTCTACATCTCATCAGCGGGAGGATATTTGGTACACAGTATCGAATTTAATATGCACCAGGTCTGTGTACACGACTTATCTTCAATGCAATCGAATTTAAAACTCTTTCGCCCTAAAACCGAGATCTTAACAATAGACAGTTGCAACTTCCGTAAGAGAACACGGCATTTAATTTGTATCTCCACTAGTTGACCAACTAATTTTAAGATTTGTTTCAAGTTTATATTCTTGTGATAAAACACATGCTAAATGCATATGCTGAATTTCATTAATTTGACCTGTTGCATTTGTAGTAGACTAGATTCACAGTTAGACTGCCGGCGTCTTGGCATAGGCGTAGCACGTCTTCCCCTTGATCTAGGCGTCCCGGGTTCGATACCCGGTTTGGGCTTGGTTTTCTTCCGTTGCTCTATGTGTGAATGTGCTCTCCTGTAAAAAGGGGTTGCGCAAGCGAATGAGTGAGTAGCAAAGTCGTACTCTTGGTTCTAGTTGGCGCTACTATAAAAACAAGAGACGCTCCCCCTCTGGCTTAAATCACTGTCTTCGTAACGGTGGGCTTATCCGTGGCAAGCGCCATAAGAAACAGCAACACAAGTAGACTATCAGATAGACAAACTTCCTTTTTGCAGATTTCAAACAAAATTTGGTGAACATTTACAATTTTGGAATAAAGACGATAAACTAAATTGCATTTGTCCTGTTCCTACGTGTTCGTAAATGATTTCAAAAATGCTTTTTTCAAGTATAGAGATACATAACAAGTAGAAATTAATCAAAATATAAAGACCAAATTCTTCGATGATGCATCATTGCCTCTTTGTAAGTGGTAACTTTTTCTCCATATATTACAATAGTTTCTTTTCGAATACTTATTCTTACGAATACTTATTAAGAAAATCCAAGAAAATAAAGGCTGAAATAAAACTAAAGACAAATTAAAAGAAGGATTTTGGAATATTTTCGCAACTTATTCAAACGTTTTTAGAAAAATACAATATGTATTATTAGATACTTTGCATAGAGCAAAAAAGTTATTATTAAGCTCTATGTGACACAAAACTTTCCTGGTTTGTTTCTTGTTTTCTTGACATGTATAACTGATGATATTGTATAACTGATCTTATATAAAATTAAAAGAGGCTGCTGTCAGTTTTATTTTTATCTACTTTAATCTATCATTACTCAACAGTTGTTGTGATAAGAACAAGTAGCATCTACTATTACTTTCTTCAACCCTTTTTTGCTATCTCAAAATTGAAATTGCCCATTATCGGATTCACTGTTCAATTTTAAGATCAAAGTTTCAACTCAAATTATTTTTTACAAGCAAATAATTTTTCTGCTGTGCTAAACTGTAGCAAAGAATAAAATAAAAAATGAACTTCTGTGTCATATTCCTCTATGTATTATGGGAATCTACAGAATTTGGTTTATGTTTTCCATAATTACTAGGGTTATTTTATTTTTTACGTTACTGAAATTTGGCTATTCGTCTTTCACAAGATTACACTTAGTGAGTAAACAGAAAAAGAAATTTTCAAAATGATATTCAAAGTAGAAAACCAATGGGAGTGTCTTCAAAAAACTTTCTGTCATATTTTCTAATAAATATAATTGAATATTATTAAGTGCATATCATAGGAGGACAATAGTTAGTCTATATGTGGGTGATTTTTGGCGATTTTTTGGAGGCGATGAATCGTTTGATGCAGTTAATACGTAAGAACCGGAAAGCAGATATGCTTTTTAAATGCCTTTTATATGACTGATCAAAACTGAAATTTGACACAAAATCACATCAGCATTCACAATATTAATATCAAATTTTACATATTTAATTTCGTTTATTGAATTATCATGCTTATGAAATCTCAAACGTTAAACGATCAACTCCTCCAGAGATTTATTTCCAAATTTGACACGTATATACACTTTGGATGTTAAATCTGTGTACTAAATTTTATCCATAGAGCTATCTCTGATTTGTAATCTGTTAACTTATATTCGGGTCCCTCTGAATAGGTTTCATTCATAATACGAATTCAAAGACATCTGTAAATTTGAAGTCAGAATAAAATACCAAATTTTTTCAGTCTAGTTCAAAGCATTTTTGAACTATCGTGTTTATAAATATGCAGATAGACATAATTTCAAAAATGTGTTTTTCTGACAAGGTGATCTGAAACGAGAAGAATTGGAGTATAAATTCTTAAGCGAATAAATACTTCAATATTTTCTCATTGTGTACATTTTATATACACAAAAGTAAAAAGACTGTTAAGGCCCTTTGAACATATCAAAGTGAAAATTTTCTTAA
>JAPMOR010023253.1:0-19385 GCA_026543865.1 Argiope aurantia | reverse complement strand
CCCCCTCATAAGGCCATTTGTCAGCAAGATCTTGACAACTTGGTGGACCAACTTCCGTCACCTTTTCTGTTACTAGGCGATTTTAATGGACATAGCATCATGTGGGGTTCCGACAGTACAAACTCTCGAGGGCGGCAGATCGAGCAGTTCATTTCTAATAACTCTCTCTGCCTACTCAATAACGATCAAAAGACATACTTCCATGAACCTACACTGAGCTTCCACTGTCTCGATCTGGCTATGTGTTCACCTGAACTCCTACCATTGTTGGATTTCGCTGTTGTTGAAGATCTCTACAACAGTGATCACTATCCTATCATGATCAGCCAAGGTGATAGCTGTGGTGTGACTCCATGTCCTCCACGCTTCCTATACCAGCGGGCAGACTGGGCCATTTTCTCGCAACTAGCAAATATCACAGAAAATGTAGTCAAAATTTCAGACATTTCGGAAGCAGTGCAACATGTAATCCATATCATAATGAACGCCGCTAATGAATCCATCCCGAAAACTTCCCCACGTGTAAGAAAATTTCGTAGACCGTGGTGGAATAAAGCATGTCGCGACAGTTACAAGAATCAAAAAAAGCATTGGAACATATTTAGAAGGTATCCGTCAAGGGAAAACCTAGTAGCATTCAAACGAGCTAAAGCCCTTGCTCGTCGCGTTCGCCGTTGTAGTCAGAGGGAGTCGTGGATTAATTTTGTTTCTACCATCACAACCTCTACTTCAAGTAAAAGTTTATGGAAGAAAGTAAAGGCGGCTAATGGGATTTATCACGAATCTTCCATTCCTGTCTTAAAAACCGGGAATATGATGTATTCGAGCCCATTAGACATTGCTAACACTCTCGGCCAGACGTTTGCACAAGTTTCCGCAACTGACTCTTATAGCTCTTATTTTCTTGCGATTAAGAATCGCGCGGAACGGTTGCCTCTGCGCTTTAATGACCGACATTCCTTCCCATATAATTGTGAATTCCGGATGTTTGAATTGGAAACCGCCTTATCTCAAGCCAATGATACCAGTCCAGGACCAGATGGAATTACATATAGAATGCTTCGTAATTTGAATAAAACTTCCCTTACTAATTTGTTGATATTATTCAACAGAATCTGGATTGAGCAGAAGTATCCTAAACAATGGCGCGAAGCTATTGTGATTCCCATCTTGAAACCTGGTAAAGATTCATCCAACCCACTGAACTACAGACCGATTGCTCTTACAAATTGTTTATGTAAAACCTTCGAGCGCATGGTCAATGCTCGCCTGATATACGAATTGGAGAAACAAGGATGCATCTCCACGTTGCAAAGTGGTTTCAGAAAAGGTAGATCTACTATAGATAACCTTATTTTACTTGAAACTGAAATACGCAACACATTTGTTAGGAGAAATCACCTTGTCTCCATATTCTTCGATATTGAGAAAGCATATGACCGTTCCTGGCGCTATGGCATACTTTCAACAATTTTCAACTTTGGTTTTAGAGGAAACCTACCCATGTTTTTAACTAACTTTTTATCTTATCGAACATTTCGAGTTCGTGTTGGGAATTTTTACTCTAAATATTTTATACAAGCTGAGGGTGTCCCTCAGGGAAGTGTCCTCAGTGTCACCCTTTTTATCGTTCATTTGAGCCAAATCTTGAATCATTTGCCATCATCAGTTCATGGAAGTCTCTATGTTGATGACCTGCAGATCTCCTGCCAGGGTAGCAGCATGAGTGTCATTGAGCGACAGTTGCAAAATGCTGTTAATAAGGTGGTAGATTGGTGCAATAATAACGGGCATAACATTTCTCCTGAGAAGAGTAGATGCGTGCACTTTTGCCGGAAGAAAAACTTGCATTTGGATCCTATTATCCAAATACACAATACGCCTATTCCAGTAGTAGATGAAATACGATTTTTGGGTGTGGTCTTTGATCGCAAACTAACATTCCTTCCGCATGTTCTTAACCTGCGAAAGAAGTGCGAGAGGGCCTTGAATATTTTGAAGGTGCTCTCTAGAACATATTGGGGCGCCGATAGAACCTCCCTTCTCCGTATTTATCAAGCGGTCATTCTTTCACGCATGGATTATGGCTGTATGGTGTATGGGTCTGCCCGCGCTTCCGTTTTACAAAGACTAGATACTGTGCACCACTCTGCTTTACGAATCTGTTCAGGTGCATTTCGTACTTCTCCAGTTGAGAGTTTGTATGTTATTTGCCACCAACTCCCCCTTAATTTAAGGCGTAATAAATTGTCCGCTTTGTATTACTTCAGAGTTTTGTCTGTGCCAGAGCATCCTGTGCGTCAAATCACATTGCCAGTTGGCTTTCGCCGGTTGTATGATGCTCGTCCATTTCATATCCTTCCATTTAATGAAAGGATCAAAAATCTTCTACATGACTCGAACCTTGATAATATTGCTGTTAAATCACCCGATTTATTTTGCTTCCCACCTTGGGATAAACCGCAATTTTCCTTTTTGAATCCCTTCTCCGGATTCGATAAATCTTCAACTTCACCGACTGTCTTGCAACAGCTGTTTCTACACCATCGCTATCGGTATTCTTCTTTTGTCCCAATTTTCACGGATGGCTCGAAATCAGACAACCATGTTGGTTGTGGAATTATACTTCCTTCTGATACAGTGAGCCACCGCCTTCACAATTTTTGTTCAGTTTTTACTGCCGAATTGGTGGCAA
Organism: Argiope aurantia; assembly: GCA_026543865.1. Lineage (NCBI taxonomy): Eukaryota > Metazoa > Arthropoda > Arachnida > Araneae > Araneidae > Argiope > Argiope aurantia. Next base: position 16,690 of record JAPMOR010023253.1, on the reverse strand, counting down.
TTCTGTTTGCCCTCCAAAAAATTACACTATCCATCCAGCGGCAATTTGCCATTTACACTGATAGCATGAGTTCTTTGGAAACACTTTCACACTATCACAATCGGATGCATCCTATAGCAATTAAAATTTTATTAACTTTGCGTGCCCTACAAAATGATGGATTTCAGATAATTTTTTGTTGGGTGCCGAGTCATGTTGGTCTCTTTGGAAATGAAATGGCAGATTCAGCGGCAAAATCAGCAGCAGACCTTTTGTCTCTGCGGCTTCCATATTGCGATGTTAAGAAGTCCTTAACAAAATACATTTTTTCCACTTGGCAATCAGCGTGGGATCAGCGTACTGAAAATAAATTGCATTCCATCAAGCCTATTATTGGATTGTGGTCTGCCCTTTCTATACGTGAGGCTGACGTCAAAATGACTCGCCTCCGTATAGGACATACTCGCTTCACGCACAGACATCTTCTGTTTGGTGAAGCTGCACCGATGTGCCCCAAATGTCATGTGGATTTTACTGTGAAACATCTTTTAATTGAGTGCCCTGATTTTAACTCTCATCGAATTCGTTTTTTTCATTCAACTTCATTGACTCTTAAGGACTTGGTGGATGAAAAATACCACCCAAATATCTTTAAATTTTTAAAAGCTATTAAATTTTATACTTATATTTAGTGTAATTAATACCTATTTTATCTCAATCATCGTGCCCACCGTGATCAACAATGATTTGATACCATATCTTTCGGATTTTAATTGATGTTTTTTGTTTTGTTTTTTAAAACTATGAAATTTTTTGATGCATTGTCACATTTTATAAATTTTAAGTTCTGAGTTTATATTATGTTTATTATCTGAACTTGTATTTTACCTTTGATTTTATATTTTACCATTTGCATGGCGCAGCTTAGCCAAATATGGCTCTTGCGCCAAAAAACCTCACAAATCACAAATCACAATCCCTCGCCTGCCGTCGAGGGAAGGAAAAAAAAGCAAAAAGCAGAGGGCGCAGTGGAGAGTAAACATAAAGGGAGTAAAGATCCCTGGGAACCTCGGGATTGGGACACCCGTACTCACCTATAGTAGGTGAGCCCCTGAGGGGATACGGTAAAATCAGAACGTATATTTAAAATAACACGATTTTAAAAGATAGTGTAAGTAATTAAAACCACATAAAATGTGTCGATACAAATATTATAAAACCATTTAACGTAAGACAATGATTAACGTAAAGGCAAAATAATCATGTAAAGAAGACGCATTTAACAAAAGGGAAAAGCAAACAGGTGGAAAAGGTGTTGAATACATTTTTAAACCAATGGCTCTTAAAAATTAAAAAATATTTGGGTGGCATTTTTCACCCCCCAGCCCTGCATGAGAAACATTGTCTTTTGCGGTCCACTTTTGAAAAAAAAAACTATAAACAAATTTTGCTCGAAATAAACTATGAAAATTTACATACATTTTACGTTTCTACTAGAAATCATTTGTTGTGCTAAAATTTCAGTTAGCAATATTAAACAACAATAAAGCAGGCAGCAACTTTAAAATTTGTTTCAATCAGTTTATAAAAATGCAAATGAACAAAATATGTCTGTTATATGATTAATTTGAAAAAAAAAATGTTTCCTTTTCCTGAATTCTAAAAAACATTATAAAAGACCAAATCAATATATTTCTCGCTGAAGTCTCAAGGCCAATTTATTAATGCGATATACCATGAAAACATTCAAAACGAATTGAAATTCTTTGATAAACAAGTTTAAATAAATAAACTGGGAAAGAAATTCTATCGGAAATAACGAGAAGGAATATTGAATAGACATAGAAAAAAGGATTCATGTCTAATAAACATTAGAAATTCTTCAGCATTTATAAGAATATTTGACTTTTGAGAGTTGTTAGTGATAGCGGAATACTATAAAAGAATTAAATTAACGTTGGGAAAACTATAGAGTTTGACAATAAAAAAGTTTCAAATAATCAGATTACCATTCTTTCTGAAGCTTTTGAGTAGTTTTTTACATTTCCTTGTCTATTGCTTCATGAATATTCAGATGTGGATTCCGAATTCGCCATCGCGGGAGTTTACTAGAATTTTCTAGAAAAATTTAAAACAAGTCTCTTTGCTTCTTAACCAAAGGAACTAAGCAGATTAAACAGTCCTTCAGCTTTGGAAATTGGCAGAGTTTTCTCATTTAAATCTTCTCCCATACATTTCATAATTTAGAGTTAACATTTCCTTGAAGCACAGAAATGAACAGGCTTTCGAATAATTTTCGAAATTATTTAAAGAAAATAATGCAGTATTCTCGTAAGTTAATTAGGAATTCCATCATACAAAAAAATTTTGAAGAACAATTGAACGTTTAAAAGATAAAATATTCATTCAAGTTGCATTACTTAATTTCATGCGAATTAGCTTTGCTTTTGCAAAAATAATTCGCATAATTTTGAAATTTTTAATAATTAGTGTAGAAGCCAAAGTCTTAGTTTAAACATGAAATAAATTTTAATAAAAACTACGCTCATATGAATTCGCAGAATAGTAAATTTAAACAGAGTGTTTAAAGTTTAGTTAAACAATAAATCATTGCATTCTGTTAAAAATGGGAATTATTTTGAATACAAATGATGAAATTTGTATATTTTTTGAAAGTCCTTCCTTTTGACAGAATTATTTATTTTAACAGATTCAAATGAATTATATTTCATTAATTGGCATAATTTAATAAAATTTAGAAATGCGTATAGCAGTCAACTTCGAATGAAATTGAATTTTCTTAGAAAAATATACATGCTCTTAGAATTTATTTTTCTCTGAGAGTACCATAATATTTCTTCTGATTAATCCAGGTTTTTTAGATTTTTATATTTATAATTCTTCAACAATTATAACAATTTTAAATGAAGTTCTTTATCATTAAGTATATCTGATATATAACGAACAAAATGCACTCTAGCTTTAAGAAATGCCAGTAAATGCACAGTATAAATGCAAGTGTAATCAATTTAAATATGATTAAAAACTGAATTATCTTAGAGAAAAAAGCAGCATCAATTATTTCTATTTCAAAATGTTTTGCAGTCAAAATATATCCTGCAGACAAAATTTACATTTTGGACATACTTTATAAATATAATTTTACATCTTAAAATCAATTTTTGATAATATTAGAATAAATTATTATTATTATTAGAAATTTATTTTCACTTATATTACAAGCCTTTTATTTTCTAGAAAAGTGACATGGCAAATCTTGCTGTTTTCTCAAAATATTTCATCTTAGCTGGACAGATTTGGAACAAATTTATTCAGAGATTCCTTAAATTTCAAAGTTATCATGCGTTAATAATATTAAATAATAATTACTTAAAATTTAACAAAGCTCTATTCATAAAATTCAGAATGCGAAAAGATCACTTCTAGTAAATTGTAAAATGATCATCTTATAATAACCCTTTCTCGCTAATAATTTTAGGAAAGTTATTCAATTAAATACAATTAAATTAAAATTCAACTATTATCAATTATTCAATTAAAATCCCACAGTTATTCAATTAAAATTTGATATTCACATGCGAGTAAAACACAAAATCATAATAAAATTCAAACTTCATGATTCTTATAATTTTAGTGACTAATTGGCTATATTAATAGAGTTAGTCACAAAGGCTATTTTTCTCGTTTGAATACCAAATGAGACATTTTCCATGATATAAATTTGAATTTCAACACTGTAAGGAGGCGAGATGTTTTCGACTCAATAGATTGCTATGCGGGTCAGGGAAACAAGAAAAACGTTTGGAGAAATATGACGGAATGGGCCTCCAGCAACAGGAAGGCTTGTACCACGGCTGGTGATGAGGACTAGAATAAAATCATATTTCTCCTATGATTTTATGACAAATAATTGCATTATGTTCTACAGGTTCTCTAATAAGATATGGCTGATCATTTTATGTAATTAGTATTCCCAAAAAAGCCTGAAATTGATTTTCAGAAGCGGCAATACAATATTGGTAAGAAATTGTAAGAATTTCCAATTTTGTACAGCATTTACACCCAAATCAATTTCAGATAAATCCAGAGTTAGATATCATCATTAAAATTTATTTTCCCCATAAAACAAGAAAAGCCGTTATTTAAAGTATTTTCATGTGTTGTTTGATTATAGCATAAACCCACTCGGAACTATCAAAATTTAAATGTGGAAATTTTACCATCAAGTTTGTTTAACGTAAATGGAATTTCTTTGATGAATTATGTTGGTATTAACCGAAGAATGTTGAAATTAAGCACATTTATAATATGGAAAATCATTAATATTTGAGAGGTAAAGGGCTTCTTCAATCACTCTGCATATTTCAGATGTAACTCAAACAACATAAATTAGTCAATGCAGATTCAAATGTTGCATTTTTCCGCTAGCTTTTCAAAGAACCTTTTAACTCCCATAGAAACAAAGCATCCCGAAAAAGCGAAAGCAAATTTGCCGTTTCAGACGTTGGCTGACAGATGGGATCCAGTACACTTCAAAAAAGGCATTCCGCAGTTGAATGCGGACAAATCTTTTCTCGAAAGTCACAGAACCTTTTATGCAAGGTAAAGCTCTTAGCATATTAAGACTGAAAGGAACTTTCCGAGATTCTCCGAGCTAATAAATTAAAACGAAGTATAATGAGTCTTAATTCCGTTACTCTCACTGAAACTCTTAATTAACATTTAGAAATAAAAATTTTACTTTGTGAAAAATCAGCTAGAATTTAAATGGTGCAAGGCATTGAATTGAAATGCCATGACTGTAACTGGACTCATTCACAAAGTGAATTCGATAATGTATTGTGGATAACTTTATAGAAGGAATGAGATTGGTCCATTTCCACTTGTTTCCTACTAGAAATGATTTTCCTTTTCACATAAAATAATGGACTGAAAAATACATTTATGTTTTTCTTTGAATTTATCTATCTGAATTTATCAAATTAAATTGCATTAATAAACAGCAATGTTTAAAAGTGAAAGAAATTTATGAACTTTTCAACACTGATTACTTATGAATTTAAATTTTAATTGCAATAATAATAAAAATTAAAGACATTTATTAAAAATATGCCTCAGACCAAAACCTATTAAACATGGAAAAATAACTCGAATCCTTATATCAAGATCACCAAAAATGGTTAATTTTTGTATTTAGCATAAATTTTCCCTTAATTTCAATTATCTGTTAAAATATATTACTCTGTATGTAATATTTTTAATTCCTTGATTCAATGATGGAATACAAAATTATCAATCTAAATATTCCATCGAATGCTTTTGTCAAAGATAAGATTTTAAAAAATTACTTCTGGCATTAACTCGGAAATACGATTTTCACTTCCGTTTTTATTTCGTAATATATACTCTTGCTAATTTGCATGTGCAGTTATTTGTAGTACAGTGACTGAATTAATATTTTTCAACCGTATCAAATACGATATCAAATTTTTAAAAAATGCCTTTCATATTAATTGCTTTATAAAATCTAACGGCCTTCAAAGTCTCCATATAGTCTATTAAATAGTCTCCATAATTTGGGCAAATGAATTGGGTCATAATTTGGGACGCAAAAGACGGTAAGTTATAATAAAATGATAGTACAATGATATTTTCTTCTTCTGCAAAATGGGTTTTCATAAAGGGACTAATACAGAAAAATATAAAAATCCGCATACCTACGATGTGTAATTAATAACTCCATAAAATGTTTTAAATTAGTTTTTCTGTAATACCACACAGAATCCACTACACTCCGATAAAAACGAAATTTAGTTTTTTCCAGAATCTACAACTGCATTTTTTCCCCCATCCACACAGGAAGAAAGAAAATGGCGTGATTGACGTATCATTTCTCCCTCACGTTCTCTATATCCTGCCATCCATCATCAGAAACAGCTTTTTGACACCCAACAAATGAGTTTATATGATGATCTTACTATACAAGAGAAAAGGCTCTCTTTCATGTCACGATAGGTTTGAGAATGGGACTTAAATATGCGGCACTTATCTAGCCCGTGAATATTGCCCTGTCATGTTAAGGATTGACAAATAGCTTTTCCAATAATCCATTCTTTTATTTCTAGGTAAGGACATATTTTCGCTACATAAAAGTAATAGAGTTAAATATTTCAAAATATATCAGTATTCCTTTTTTACCGATTCTAAAAATTCTTGGGCTGTGATAATAGAAATACGTAACCATGATTAAAAAGGACTTCATTTTTAATCATTAATTTTGGGATTAATAATGTGTTAAGATTTGGGTTAATAATGTGTTTAGATTTTAAATATTGTAAAAAATGCGTCAAATAATTCAGGGTAACAAAAGAAACTTTACAGAGTTTTCAAAACAATTATGAAAAATATACCAACAAGAATATGCGATTCCAATTTTTTTACTGCCCCAAAATTTCTCAACTTGTTTAGAAGACTGATTTTTGTTTGTGTGTTAAGAACATAAGTCATATCTGGTTGGTTTGTAGTTGAGTGTTTTTAGCGCAAAAGCCAAATTTGACCATACTGAGCCAAGCGTATGTCATTATATAAAACTTGAAATTGAAATGTAGTTGAATTTTAAAGTTTCGGCAATTGATATAAGAACATGGTTGTAAAAGTTTTAAAAACTGATCAGCACAAAAGTAAAAAACAGAATCCCAGCAAATAAAATTGCACAATTAAACACAAAGAAATGTTTAAAACAAGAGTTAATTTTTCCCTAGGATTAAAATGCAAATACTAAAACTTTCAAAGAAGGCAAAGAAATTTATATTTCGAACATTACTAAATAATTTGTTAAAATAAATGAAAAAACGAAGTAGGCACAGACAAGCTAAAAAATTATACATTTTTGTACTTTGTTTAAATAATATATTTAAGCTTTTGTTTTGGTGCTTTAGGAGGAGGGGAAGCGGGTGTACTAACATCTGAATATGTCTCCTCTAACTCCTCACTAATGTTGTATTCCAGAATGTCCTCCGGAGCACTGGAAGTACTCCTTTCCTCATCCGTTGCCAAAACTTCAGTTTTCTTAGATGCAGGATAGTTATGAACATGAGAGGTATCTTAATCAGGAAATATGATTTTATTCTTTGGAGAATTAGAGGAAGGGTGAGCCTCTTTGGAAATCGTGTTTGAAACTTGTTTGAGTGAAGTTTTCCCAAACTTAGAACTGTGCTTATTATCCGAACTGAGTTTGGATGCTGCTGCACTATGTACAGTTTTATAAGATTGCGATATTTTGCCCACACTTTTGGGGAAAATTATTTCTACTAATGTTACATCTTTTTTCAGTTTTTTTCCCCTTATTTTGAACATTTTTAAAATTAGAGAAGTGTGATAGATCAGCATTACAATCTGGAACTCCAGGGTTAGATAAACGTATTTCTTTAGAAGTATTTATAAAAGGTAAATTTATAAAGGCTTCAGAAAATTTATGGCAAGTTTCAGAAGGTATAAATGGAAATTAAGATCACGGGACCACTTGGTGCTTTTTGCTTGAGCCTCTTTATTGCACCGCGCTTGCATAGCTAATTCCAGGTGTCGGTAAGCAGGGTTTGACATTTCTCTTTGCTTCTGCGTACTTCATTTGTTTCATCGCTTTTTCTGAGATGACTTCCTTTTCAAATATTCAATTCTTCCTTTTCAAAATGGGGTATGCACAAGAAAAGGAAGCATGAGAACCTTTGCAACTTTTGCCCTTTTCAACCGCAGTACAAGCAGAACTATCATGGCTTGCTTCCGCACAACGGGCGGAAGTAAGAGTTCCGGGGTAGGAAGCTTTAGAATTACCTAAACGTTGGCATTTAAAACACCGTGTGGGATTCGGAAAATAATGCTGGATAGCCAGTTTCATGTAACCCGCTTTTATATAATCTGTTATTCTGGAGGCATGAAATGTGCACACTAAATGTTTAGTGTCAAGAAGTTGTCCATCTTTTCGTATAGTAATACGCCGGACACTAGTTACTCCTTGACTTCTGAGCTTTTCAGCGATTTCCTCAATTGCTGTGTGAAACAATTCACCACATGAAATAACTCTCCTGGAAAAGTTAAGTGTATTATATGCACTGACGGTAACAGGAATGGAACCAAGATTATTTAATTTCAATATAGTCTGGGCTTTTTTTCGTGTATTGACCTCGACAAGCAAGTCACAGAGCGAAATTTCTGTACTAAGGGAACTTCCCAAAGAAATTCAGATATAGCCTTTTCTACTAAAGATGGAAATACTGTATGGAATGTCTCGTTAGATGAAGACTTTCGTTTGACAATGAAAAACGTGACACAATGTTCGTTCAAAATTTTTTGTTCACATTGAAGCCCACTGAAGGGAGATTTCTTTGGTTCACTCATACATAAGATAAGAGTAATTCGGGTCACGAGAATACCACCCGGCAAGGAGTACAAAAAAGAAAGGTAGTTAGAATTTCCCAGCCTCGGCACTTTCCTTAGTGCTAGCCGGAACCTATAAGCTCAGAGCCCCTCCAGGAACGTTGACCAACCTTAACGCCAAGTCCCAGAGAATGACCCTTTCGCTTGATCTCTAGCAGACTAACCACTCATATGACTAGCTGCCGACAGAGGGATACACCGGGGACCACCATGCACCACCCATCTAATGGTTTACCGCGCGCGACCAATACATGGGGTTTTTAGTTGTCCATGAGAAGCAGAGTGGCGGCAGCTTCTCATGGAGAGCTCACTCGCTTGCTATCGAGGGAAGGACCAAGTAGACAGCAGAAGGCGAAGGGGTGAGTGAAATGAGAGGGAGTAAAGATCCCTGGGAACCTTGGGATTGGGACACCCGTACCCACCTAAAGAAGGTGAGCACCTGAGGGGATATTTTTGTGGGGAAATTCACTCACTAAGTCTTGAAGCGTTTATGATGAAGACGAAGAAATCAAAAAAATTAGGATAATTATTGAAAGGACATTGTATTAAAGTGCGTAAAAAAGGTAAAATCTACACGGCATGCCTGAAATATCGGTGCTTCATCTCCAAACAACAAATGTTTATCAGTAAATTGGGTGTGCCCTGTGCTAAGTCAAACGAGTTTGATTTAAATTTTGAGGATACTGAAATAATGTATTTCTTCAATACTTCTTAACGCTGTAGAATATTAAGCTCTACAGCATTCAAATCCAGTAAAAATAGTAGTTGCATGATTATATATTAGAAATGTGAAACAATTCGAGTTAAACTAAAATCAGAAAGTTTCAGATAGTTATAAGAATAATTATTGCAAGAATCTTTTAACCAGATTTAAAAATTTAAATTACTTTAATTAGCTTATCTTCGATTGACTTTTTGTACTATCCAAAAATTAATTAAAATATACGTTCAAATAAAAAAAAATTTAACCCGAAATCTCTTTCACAAAATTTTCCACGAGTAATACCGGATGATTTTATCGATAAGGTTAGGTTGGTTGGTTTATTCGGGTTTAATGGCGCAAGAGCCAAAGGCAGGCTATACTGCGCCAATCGTTTGGTTTGAGATAATATCAAGGGAGAAATTTAAAATTACATTCAAAATCAGATCAGTAAAACAGCAACAATGATAACATGAGAGATAAGTAAAACAAGTTTTAATCTATATAAAATGATAAAATCCAATAGCTTTTAAAAAGTTAAAAATATATAGATGGGGAATCGATAAGGTTAGATCTTAATAACTTAAGCCGTTGCATTAATATCAATGTAAAAAATTAAAAAGTACAATCTGACAATTTACTGAAAAAAAATGTTGCATATTCTCTTTCTAGTATAAATTAATTTTAATTGGATGAATTCTGTCCGAATAAGAAAATTACAGGCAAATAAAAAGTGAATGATTACACTTGAAAGAAAGCACTTGAACCACACACACATAAAAAAACCCATTCCTTTATCATTTTGTGTGAAGAAATTAAAAAAAAAATGATCCATAAACTGTTTACCACTATCTTCCGATAAAACTCCAGAAAAAAAAACATTCTTACCCTCCAAAAAATAGGTCCCTTATTTACTATCAGGAATTATATTATACTGAAATCAGCATTAATTTGAAGCTATATATACAGTGTCTCACAAAAGTGATGGGACACTTGTGCTTTACAAAAGGAAACTGTAATAAAATAAATTAAAAAAACATGTACAAATTTTTTGTGGGTGTGTTTCATACTTAAATTTAGTAACAATTATTACATAACATACATTTTGTGAAAATATTAAAATATTAATTTAATAAAAATACAATTGTTTAGAACGGAGCAAAAAATAGCTCACATAAGTGATAGCACACCGTTAAATATGCAACAAAAATCGTCTGAAATAAGCAATAAAAATATTTTTGATGGTTTTATTTTTACTCAAAAGCAATTGGCAATAATTTATAAAATCGTCTGCAGTATTTCTCTCCAGTTTGCTTTGGAATTATTGTGTTTTTTAGCTCTGTGCAGCCATGAATGCTAGACGAGAAGAAACTTCGCCTGAAATTCGAAAATTAGTTATTAATTTGCACATTGAACGTAGAAAATCTAGTATAAAAACTGCTGAAACAGTTAACTTGAGTTTTTCAACAGTTTTCAATATCATTAAACGATATAAAATAATTCATATTCTTCAGGATAAAAGAAAACCTGGCCGACCATCAAAGCCATCCAATGGAATAAAGCGAACTATCGTTCGAAATATTAAAAAAAAATCCAAGAAAGAGTGCTTCTAAAGTTGCTGCTGATTTATAAGCATTATATGGAATAATTGTTAATCCTGAGACTATTAGAAGGGTCATTCGATCAGCTGGATATCACGGTAGATTAGCCAGGAAAAAATTCTTCGTAAGTGAAAATGGAAAACTCAGACTAGCTTTCGCAAAATCCAACATAAATAAGAATTCCGATTACTAGAATAAAGTTATATTTGCTGATGAGAGTAAATTTAATATATTTGGTTCTGACGGTAGAATCTTGGCGTGGAGAAAACCCAGGGAAGAATTTCGCAAACAGAACTTGGTGCCAACAGTAAAACATGGTGGAGGAGGAGTTATGGTATGGGGGTGTATGTCGTCCGCTGGAGTTGGTAATCTTGTTTTTATTGACAGTATAATGGATCAGTACAAGTATATTGACATTTTAAAGCAAAATTTACTCTAAAGCAGCACGAAAATTGAATCTTCATAACGATTTTAAATTCTACCAAGACAATGACCCCACGCACACTGCTTTGAACGTTAGACTCTGGCTGCTGTATAACTGTCTTGAAATAATAAAAACACCACCACAATCTCCAGACTTAAATCCCATAGAGAATAGTTTTCAAGAATTGGAATCAAGAATTCGCAAACACACCATTTCTTCAAAACAACAATTAAAATCGGTGCTTCAAGAAGAATGGGGTAAAATCACTCCAGAAATCACAAAAAAATTAGTCGAATCCATCCCAAGAAGATTAAACCCTGTTTTAAAAGTAAAAGAAAATCCAACAAAATATTAAAACCTTTTAAAAAGTAAAATTTTTGGATAAATATTTGATGGAAAAGTAAGTGTCCCATCACTTATGTGAGCCATTTTTTGCTCCGTTCTAAACAATTGTATTTTTTATTAAATTAATATTTTAATATTTTGACAAAATGTATATTATGTAATAATTGTTACTATCTTTAAATATGAAACACACCCAAAAATCTTTCGTACATGTTTATTTATTTATTTTATTACAGTTTCCTTTTGTAAAGCACAAGTGTCCCATCACTTTTGTGAGACACTGTATATATTTTCCATTTTTATGCTATTTTTTTTAAATATCAGAATTGCTTTATAGAAATAATTTTACTAATGATTTTTAATTTCAATGCTAAGAAATTGCATCATAGTTGTGTAATCGAATGACGCTATTTAAATCTAATCTTTGAATTAATTTATAATTTCCCATTTTTTAACACTTTTGGTTTTATTTATAATTTAATTTCATGACAACTTTTGTTTAGAAAAAGGGCAGTCTTATTAAGTCAATTAAGAAAACACGGCATGCTTTTAACGTTAATGTATTATATTTATGTTATGTTTTATTGAATTATAGAACCTTGGAATGACTTGATTTCATATCGTGAAGCGGAGTTCACTCGACGTCCGAAAACTTATGTTTACTGCAATTAAGTTTATATCCTATTTTATATTGTTATAAACCTATCATATTATATATTTAACTAACCGTGCTTAACAGTACGGTTAGTAATATCACTGGAAGCACCATTTTACAATCAGCTTTGTTGAATGCTGACCAGATGCCGTATCAGTTATCTCAAAGCATTGTGGCATACTTGACGACAATTTGGTGATTTGGCGGCGAATTTGGAAATGGAATAGATATTACTGGAAACTTCGAGAATTTTAGCATTTGAGCCAATACGAATCGCCTTATTGTTCCATAACTTTCTCGGCCTGCCTCCGGGAACTATAAAAGGCCGACAACCTCAAGCTGCAGGAGTAGTCAGTTCGAGTCATAGACAGGTATCGCGTCGTCGAGAGAATAACAAAGAAACAAGCGTTGTGTGGAGCTCAGCCGAATGCCGAAATGAGTTTGTAGCGAGTCCTGGTGTTTATTGTGAAAGCAGCTTCGAGTCCTGTGAGGAGTAGTCAGTTGTGCAGTAGTGTGTCGGCGGTTGGACACAGCGATAGCGAGGAGACAATGGAGAGTTGCAGCCGTTTGCATTGGAGAGACCGTAGAGTGAAGCTACGAAGATTCCCTCTCCTGCTGAATTCTGTCCGTTTTGTGTACTGTGGTTGTTATTGCTACCGATTACAACTGTGTGTTGTAGTTTGTTGCTGTGTGTTGTCCTGTGTTCTTCTTGGCTGTATATTTCTCGGCTTTGTGTTAGTGTCTTCGTGTTTAATAAAAGACTGTCGTTCGTTATTGAGGTTTGCTGATTGTTTACGCATCATACACCCACTACAATCGAACTCAGTGAATTTACGGACACAGTAGAATTGAAGTTCCGTAAAAATGTATAATAAACATAAATTCTAATTATGTACAGAATTACATTCTATTAATGAGAAAACACTGAAAATCAAAAGTATTACATCGCTTTCACAACAATTGTGTAGTCTTACACAGATAAAGTAGTTTATATTTTACACTTCTTAAAAAACTTGCACGCATAATTAGAATTGTTTTTTCATTTGATAGATTCGATGGTAGATATCCTTTCAAAAACAGTACTTTAAATAGCTCAGAATTTGGTTTGATTTTTGTTTGGCTTAAAAGCTAAAATGTTGACCATGCTGCGCCAAACAGGAAGATAAAACCATAGCAATACGAGTTGTTTGTTTTGGTTTTTCCGGCGCAAAAGTCATGTCTGGCTATTTCTGCACCAAACAAATGGTAAGAAAATAAGGCAGACAATGAAAACACCTGTTAAAATGTAAAAAAGAAGAGTATCAACATAAAAATGCAAAAAATTAATATGGACGTATGTTAATAAATTTAAATGAAACACTGATGCGACATAGCAATACGAGAGTATAAATATTTAGTCAGAATATTATTAACTTAATAGTTATTACCGAAATTTATATTAAGAACAAAAATTATCCAAAATTATCAAATTAAAAAAAAATCACAGATGATTTTACTTACTAAATCCTCTAATTCTTATTACTTTAAATAAACGCAAAGAGTGATAATGACTATACTGTTATTGTTAATTTTAAAAAATATATTCTCTATTGCTCTCTAGATATTCTCCTTAGCTTAGTTTGTAAAATAATATTTCTTCAATCTGTTAACATCTCTTTATTCTTCTTTACAAAGTACTGGTATATTATTGCAACAAAATTTTCAGATTAATCTAATGTGCACGAAATTAATAGTTTTACATGACTGGTTTTATCTCTCTTCACTCTCTAAATGAGTTTTTCAAAAATAAACAAAAAGTGCTTAAAATCAAATATAATCCAAAAGTTTTTACTGGAGTGTAATCCTCAAGAAAGATAAAAAGTGAATTGACCTATTTACATGTGCGAAAATTACTTCCGTTTCTTTCTCGTTTAAATGAGCTTGTATAAATTAAGAATATATAAAGATATATTTAGAATATGCTTTAAAGAGAACGATAAATGAAATATTAAAATATTTTCGAACTTTTTTAAAATAAGGATGAAATACACAATTATTTCTATGGTTGAATGAAAGGAAAATTAAGGTTATTATTTCAACAGTCTATAAATACTTGAAACAATATTTTTATTGACCATAATTTTAATATTTTAATCCTATTGAATATAAAGTGAATCAACATTATCTTCACATATTTTTCAATTCTTTTATCTCTATCCTTTTCAATTCTCTCTCTTATCGGATAATCGTTTTAATATTTCAGGTTTTAGAAGAAATTCATTCCCTTCTTTCCCTTATTGACTTTACTATGTGACTTAAAATCCATTATCAACAGAGCAAGGTCTTGTAATTTGAAAGATGTGGGCTTTAACACGAAAACTACATTAAGGAATGATGAATTACCGATAGATTCAGCGGCGGCTTTTATTCAGAAAAGAGCTAAAATGAAGCGTATTTGCATTGTTCGATTCGTTTTTCCCAGCCAGAAATAATAAGCCCAGCTTAATAGTGAAGCAATACCCAAAATTGCTATTGTTATGAATGCTATAGTCAAAGAAATATATGCAAGCTTTTTCAGCTTTTTATCAATTACAACTCCATGTTGTTCACTGCAAAATAAGAAAGTAACAGCTTTCAAAGGAGAATAAACGATTTGTAACAATCCTATTAATAAATTAATAATGGAGATAAAATAGGAATTGAGATAATTCGGTTATTGACGCAGAGTCATATTTCGATAACTGCGCGAAATATAGGTTATTTGTACAGTTCCAAGGCAATATATAAAATTGAAAATCTAAAACAACTGATAAATATCAGTAAAAGCAACAAAATCTTAAGAAATCCAAGAAAAATGTTAAAAGAATTAGCAAATATTGTTTCGAAGCATGAAAATAAGGCAATCGAGAATTGTTGGTTTTGTTTTGTTTTTTAATTTGTTGGTACAAAACCCATCCTTGGCTACACAAATTACGAGAATTGTTTGTTTGTGGTTTAATGGCGTAATAACCATGTTTGGTTATACTGCGCCAAGCAAACGGTAAAACCAGAGCAGATTATAAAATCTATGATATCAACATAAAATTGCTTAAAATATAGCACTGTAAAAATCAAATTTTTGGTAGTATAATATGAACATGGGTGTTAACATATGATGATGAAAACTTAATGAAAAGCAATGAGACCATGCAAAACACTAAAAAACGGTAAAAGGCTCTAAATGCAAGTATAAAAACGAATGGCTCGTAAAAGGTTAAAAATATTTTGGTGGAATTTTTATCCCACCAAGTTTTCTAAAGTTGTTGAAGATGTTGAAAAATGGTAAACACGTTCAGGGTTAAAAACAGGGCAATCAATTAAAATATGTTTGATACTAAAATCAACATGACATGTAGGACTCACTGCTGCCCTCTCACCAAAAATGGTGTATCGTGTGTGTCCTATACGGAGACGAGTCAATTGGACATCCATCTCACGTGTAGATAGAACGTCCAAAAACCAATTGTAGGCTTTATACAGTGTAGTTTATTATGCATCGGCCGATCCCATGCTTCTTGCCAGAAAGAAATTACATGGCGGGAGAATACCATCTTAATGTCACAATACGATATTCCAGTCCTTAAGTCAGATGTTGCAGATTTTGCAGCCGACTCGGTCTTTTCATTATCTGAGTTTCCTACATAACTCGGAACCCAACAAAAAATTATATTAAAACCATTGTTTTTCAGTAAACGCAAAGTGAATGAAATGCGGGTAGCGATAGGATGTATCCAATTATCATAATTAGATAGCGATTCCAAAGCATTCATGCTGTCAGAGTAAATAATGAAATTACGCTGAGGATCAAGCGGAATTCTCTGGAAAGTAGAGAAAATTGCCATCAACTCAGCAGTAAAAACGGAGCAACAATTATGAAGTCGATAGCTCAGTATATCAGATGGCAGTATACCACAACCAAAATGTCCAGCTGATTTCGAGCCATACGTGAAAATTGGCACAAACAACGAATACTGATAACGATGAAGTAAAAAGAGCTGTTGGATGACTACAGAAGCTGTTGACGACTTATCAAAACCAACGAATGGATTCAGAAATGAAAATTGCGGGATATCCGAAGGTGTAAAGATAAAAGGGTTATTAACTTTAACTGTGACATCGTTGAGGTCCGAGTCGTGAATTATCGTTTTGGTTCTCTCAGAGAATGGCAGAATGCAAGCAGGATGGACATCTTATAGTCTACGTAGACCAACTGGAAGTTTGTTGGGTTGGTTGGTTGGTTAGTTTGGGTTTTTTGGCACAAGGGCCATTCCTGGCCCTACTGCGCCATCCTTATGGTAAAAAGTAGAGCTTTGTTGATGATTGGAACTTAGTTTACACATAAGCATACTTAATTTTATACAAATATAAAATTATCTAAAACAGATTCAGATGAAATATGACATCTTTGTTTTAAAATAATAATAAAAGGAAAATGGAAATTGTTGAAGTTAAATATATGGTAAAATTTGTATAGCAATTAAAAATTTAAAAATATTTGGATGATGATTCTCTCC
>JAPMOR010023249.1:11574-58320 GCA_026543865.1 Argiope aurantia | reverse complement strand
TTTTTTGATAGAATTTCATCAAATTTCAACAGAAACGAAATCAGTATAACATTTTGGAACAATATTTATATCCTTTCCATGATGCTATCCAAAATACTTTGGTTTGGGGCGGTAGTGAATATATTGAAAAAAACATATCGAAGAAATGTAGAATTAAATTTAAAAATTAGCAGAAATAATAAAATAGTTATCTTTTTAAGATTCAAAGGAAAAATTAAATAATAAATATATTTCACTATGGCTTTTGCTATTTCGCCTAGTTCATCAACCCCTTGACCTACGAATTTAAATAACTTACTAATTAGATGACACATCCTTGTTTGGGGCATTTATTGTTATTTTAATTCTTATAATAATAATACACTGGTGTGCAAAACTTAAGCAACAGGTATGTTTTTTGCCATAACTTCACGAGAAATCATCTGAGAGACATGAAATTCAGTGATGTTACTGGGATGAAACCGTGTCCCGACCTCTCTCCAAATCAACTGGCATTGGGAATCGCTTGTAACATCACGGAAAGAGACCGTTTCGGTGGTCCTGGAGTTGTCGTCTGGGTAGGCATTATGATGAACGGCCGGACTGAGCTCCACGTTTTCGACAGAGGTTCTGTAACTGGAGATCGCCAGGAGGTGATCCTTCCCCATGTGCGTCTGTTCCGAGGTGCCATTGGATCAGGCTTCGTTTTTATGGATGACAATGCACGGCCACACAGGACTCGTGCTGTTGAGGAGCTGCTGGAAAGTGAAGATATCACTCGAATGGATTGGCCGGCGTGCTCCCCTGATTTAAATCCGATAGAACATGTGTGGGATGCTTTGGGGAGACACCTTGCGGCACGATTACATCCTCCTGAGAACACCCGACAACTTAAACAGATGCTGATTGAAGAATGGGCACTCTTACCTCCAAAACTGTTGGACAATCTGGTGCTGAGTATGGGGAGACGGTGCGAAGCAACCATTGCAGTAAGGGGAGGGCATATCCCATACTAAAGAACATCTGCTTGCTGTTCTTCCTCTTGGACAGACAATCATTTGTAACGATACTGAGTTCAATAAAGCCTTTTTTTTGTTCGATTCCATACTGTATGCATTGTATTCATTTCTGCGCAACTATGCTTTCGTCATTCTTTCAGAACAAAATGCTGTATCTCATTTCTAAATTTCATGTCTCTCAGATGATTTCTCGTGAAGTTATGACAAAAAACATACCTGTTGCTTAAGTGTTGCACATCAATGTATATGGATCTTTTCAGATATTGCATTACGTGATTTTTACATTTTAAATTACTTAAAAATTGTATATTTAGGACTAAAAATTATAAGTTATTCGATGTGCCTGTCAAAAATGGAACTGTATGCAAAGAGATTTAATAGATTTCATTTAAGTTAAATTATCAAAATCAATCACAAGAGGGTGGATACATTCTATGTTTGGCAGAATTTTAGAACAAAATTTCTTCAAAAGGCAATAAAAAAACGAATAAAGTGTTTTTAATCTCTTCATGAAAGCATATATTGCTAAATGAAAATTTGGACAATTCTGGGATTTTTTTTTCAAATTTAGGACACATAATTTGAAAATCGTGAACTTGCAATTAATTTGAGTTATCCAATCATTTTACGCATTGAAAAATAAGAATTGTAGCTAACATTAAGAAAATTTGATGTAGATAATGTTTTTAATATAATCTCTTCATAAATTAAATTCTGTCTTGTCGCAGACATTTAATTGCAATTATTCAAGATTCTTTTCTTTATCTGGAACACGCAATTAAAATTCATGGCTGTTCCGATGAAATTGGGATGCCTGATTACCTCACTTAAATTATGTTCCTAGTCAGAGGCGTATTCAGATATTTTGGGCCCTGGGTAATACGTAATAGGTCGCTTCTTAAATAATCTGGTCAATTTAATTTCACATTTTAACATGTTAGACTTAATTTACGATAATTTTTATTTAATAATTATTGTTACAGGTATATATGTTAATAATCTGATTATTATTAACAAATACACTTATAAAATAATTATTAAAATCGGCATCCACATAATAGTAACAGATATTTGGTGTTTATAGATATTGTAATGGCAAAAAAAGAATATGAAATTAATAGTTTAACTATTGATAAATTGAACCAAATATTCATATCCTATTATTTTATAATTTATTGTACTATACTTCTTATAAATTTATTTATCAACATGGTTAGTAACATTTTATTTAATCAAGCTGCCTGCGACTATCGTTATGCAAACGGCATTAGACAGTTACTAAGTCGGAAACACGTTACTGCTCCTAGGCCAAAGCCAATAAATATTGCAAAGGGCCTGGATGCCTGATTACCTCACGCAAAGGAATTTACTAGACAGAGGCGGATTTTGGCATTTGGGGAACTAGGTAATCCTCCTTATAGATCTTTCTTAAACTGGTTAAATAAGTTTTACATTTCAATGCAATTTATTTATTAATATGTTCATGACTTCATGTTAAATTTTTATTTTAAGAACTATTTTATAAATGCGCATGTTAATAATTTATTATTTCTCGACATTTTCATTTGTTCATAATTTATTTCGACATATAGTATTTATAGATAATGTAATGGAAAAAAGGAACATAATGAAATTAATGGGAATTTAACCTACGATAAATTGAGCAAAATATTCATATTACCCTACTATTTTATAATTTATAGTATTTTACTTTTTACAAATTTATTTAATCGAGCTGTCTGCGATTACCGTCATACTAACGGCATTAGACAGCTACTAAATCTGAAATACGTCACTGCTCCAAGCCCAAAACCAATAAATATTGGAAAGAGTAGGAAGAGGGTAGACCTTTTGAACTGCCAATCGCAACCCTATCAGTTACCTAGTTTCGTTATCTTGGAAACCAAAGCGGCCGTGAGCATTGTCAGGAAATGCTCAGCAATCAGGGCTCATAACACTTTCATTGATGTCTCCAATACTGTGTAAACACAGGACATGTTTAAAGGATCATAAACGACAACACAAGAGGGCGTCATTATCACATCCGGGAAGTGTGAAATTGGGTGACGTCAATAGCACTAGGCGTATACTTTTAAAAAGGATGTCATTATTTATAAAACGCAGGTCGGCACAACAATTTGCTCATCATCAAGTTCAAATAAATTTCTTTTTTCTCCCGTCTTTGTGCGCTATAAAGTTGCGAGTGGTAGTTTTTCTTTCGGTGATATATAGCTGGCGATAGTGTACTCGGCTATTACGTAATTGATTAAGCGAGACAGTTTTAAGGCGACCCTAAAAAGTGATCGTTTACGGGCAGTAGACATGGCGATAAAAAGAAAAAAAAATCCCCAAAAGGCACACCCATTTATCGAACGTGCTAAATAGGAATCTGTTTGGGGAGTTGTGGGAAATGCCACGCACTAGTTTTTAAAGTGATTAGACTGTGGAATTCTGATCAACATTTTTCAAAAAAGTGTGACGGTATTATAAATATGAAATTGGGCACGTGTCTGGTAATATTTTACAATTATTTTCTCCATGTAAGCTAAAAAATGAAATATTAATATCTTTACTAATAATAAGGGAGAATGTATGTATTGGCGCTCAAGTCTGGATTCTATAAAACATATAGTTTAATCTAGATCTATCAAATTTGCTTCAGATATATTTTGGAGATAGAAAATGTGCACATGGGATCAATTTTTTCGAAATTTAAATTTCTTAGAAATTGGTATTATATAAATGAGCAATAATCTCAAATCGTAACAAGATAAACAGATGAAATTTGTTTTGTAGTCTTTATAAATATATATAATTTGAAAATTTCTAATCATCTAAAATCTTCCCCCCCACACACACACACTCTTTGAAAAATTATTGTTGGCATTGTCTCAGACGTAATTATTTCGCTATAAAGTACATTTGCCTCTTCTGTTAGAACTCTCAGCGAAAAAAAATCTTAAATTCAGATAAGTGGAATTAAAAATTTATATTTAAAAGTAAAGTTATTTAAAAAGTCAATTTTAATTTTTTTTTGTAGCACTGCACGTTTAGAGATTTGAAGCCGCCATCTCAAAATGTGTTCGTACTTGAGAAATTCCAGAAGGGAAGAATTCCTTCAAGTTTAAAATCTTGTTAGCCAAGGCAATGTTCAGTTATAGAGTACTTCATTATTCTTGTTATTACATAATGTACTACTTAATATTTGTAAGATTTCGAATAATCTTCAAATCTTCATTACATTATATAAATTCTTTTTCATTACCCATTTCCTTACTTACTATATAGATATATACAATACTAATTAATAAACGAGCTCCCGGTATTTATAATAATTACGGATAATTATTACCCGGTAATTATTTCGTCTTTCTTCTTATCAGCTGTAGAGAATTTTATAACCTTATCCAATAGGATTACGCCATAAATGATCAATGCAAATGAATAAGATCTTTTCTTGCTAATTTCTAAATCGTTA
The DNA here is from genome assembly GCA_026543865.1 of Argiope aurantia. Taxonomy (NCBI): domain Eukaryota; kingdom Metazoa; phylum Arthropoda; class Arachnida; order Araneae; family Araneidae; genus Argiope; species Argiope aurantia. The sequence continues at coordinate 53,844 of JAPMOR010023249.1, read as the reverse complement.
GAAATATGGCATTAGAGAATGGCATTGAATTAGAGATTAATGTTGTGTTAAAAATTTGTTTTTATTTAAAATATTTTGGTTAAAAGTTTTTCAAATAAATTTTTCTACAGTCTCTTAGTCCTATTAGTAAAATAATTCTGAAACGCTGCTTTAAGAAAGGAAAAAAAAATATTTGCTATCAAAATCGACCGAATTATGAAACCTTAGATTGTGATATTTTTGACCATTTTAGACCATTTTAAAGTCAACTTCGAAGAAAATCTGACAATTAACGGAATCTTCTTTATTGATTCGGTTAGAAATAACCACGGAAAAGTGGAATTTTTTTATTTGCAGGAAATGTTAATTCGTAAAGAATACCTTGCTAAATATTATTAAAACGGAGCCACTGCATTAAAATTTAGACTTCATTTTTTTCCGAAATATATTATTTGAAACAATACATAAAATTCTTAATTTCATTTAGGGTATTTTTTCAACTAAATGTGAATGTCCATTTTTTAGAATAATAGAATTAAGTTAATGGCTTTCGATTACAATTGATACTCTGCATATTTATGTCTTATATTGCCATTATAATCTTCTAATTTCAGGTGATAAAATTACTCAAGGTTAAAACATAATCTATGAGTTGGTTAGATGACAAATGGATTAGAAATTTTGATGGTAGAGTGATAATTATATATTGGCATTGAGGAAAAATTAAATAAAATGTCGTTTTACTATATTATAATTTATAGTAAATTTAAAGTGTGTTAGAAACAATTTAATAAAGTAATTCTTCTCCCTAGTCAATTTCAATCAAATTAAAAATATTTATTAAGTATTAAAAACCATGGTAAGATGAGATAATCTATTTTTACTTTCTAGTATTATACGTAGCATAGAGAAATTTTAGTAATCGTTAAAAAGTTCGAGCTAGAGATTTTCAGAATCTCCACGCGTAAGACGTTAATTGGAAAACGTTCAACTATGACAAAAACGCTTTGAGCTAGATACACGGTCGAAATTTGGTATACGGTCTTTACACCGAATTTTCAGATTTCTGTCAAATTTTGTGTAAATTCTGTTCTGAGGAAGTCTGTCTTTCCGGTTTTTCGAATATAAGTTAACAAGATAACCACAATACGAAGGGAGCTAGACAGATAATATTCAGTACATATATTTAACATCTGAAGGTGTCAAATTTTGAGCCAAATCCAACAATAGCTTGACCATCTGTCGGCCTGTACTTTCAGAAATCTGTAAACGCGATCATTCAATAACGCAATGACTTAAATATATGAAATTTGGTATGGATTTTGCGATTATAAGTGCAGTTTAATGCCAATCCGTTGTTTAAATGGGTTGAAAAAAAACGTATTTAAAATACAAATTTGATTTTCAAATATTATCAACTACATGCCAGAAATTAATCGCCAAGGATGACACGATAGACACATGCAAGGCGTTCTTAGTTTGTTAGAATATACGAGAAAATTTTGGAGAGACCACTTCCCTTGGTTGATAAAAATGTAAAGATATTTGATAATTTGAATGGTCATTGCTATCAAAATCCTACAAGGATCAGACTTATAATAAAGTAATACAATTCAAACGACGCAACAATGACACTATTATTTTCTCTTTATGAAATTTTATTGCTGTATTCTTGTTTCCAAATAAAATCATTTCCTAAGAGTCCATTTACTACAAAATGTACTGATTTTTTTTTCATGGAACACTTTTTTTATAAACACAGTCTTCTCACCACTCTTTTTATGAAGCGTTATATAGTATATTTTACAATTAATAATTAAATTTATCACTGATATTTTCTTAAATCAAGACTTTCAAGATCATTACGATTTTCTTAAATCATTTAATTCGATATCTGTGACAAAAAACTCTCGTTAAAATTATAAGATTTTTTTTTCTTTTTTTACGATTTCACGTTGCTTACGTGCTACGTTGCTTTATTACAATACAAATACTAAAAAAAAAATAAAACTTCTTTTGTTTACTGTTGATGTTTTTCTAATAAAGATTTATTTTCCCTATTATCATTAGAATTCCAGGGACAGATTGTTTTTAAACATCGTTAGGTCCAAATTTTTCACTACTCAAAAATTATATATTTTTCAAATACAATGCTGTTTATTTAATATTTCATAGAAATAGCAGATTAAAGTGACAGAAGAGTTCAGCGGCAGTAATTTTTTAATCTAATTCTAAAAATTAATCTAATTTTTATCTAAAAGAAAAATAATTCTTTTAAAAACAAATTTAATTGCTAAACAAATAAAAAATTAAACTAACTTTTTAAAACATTATGGCAGATTAGTATTTCATTAATACCTAAAAGCGGATTATCTATAATTTTCCACTAATAATGGATAAATTTCGAAATCATTCCCAACTATTCATTTATTATATTTTGAAAAAATAAAAATGTAGATAAATCGGACAGAAAAGTATCTGATATCACTGGAAAGGTACACCTGCATTTGATGGAGATGGTATTCTCTTCGTTTGCCTATTCCTCAGGTCCTGATACTTTGTTACGGTCTCCAGCTAAAGCCACTACTGCTGTTATTGACCATCTAGATTATTAGGTGACAAGATTTAACTTTTCTTTTCAACCTTCATTTAAGCATAAACAGTTAACTTAAGCGTGCATGTAAGCATTGCTAGAATAAAAGACGCATTAAAATAATGGTAAAGTAGTTCAAAATAAAAAAAAAGGTAAAATTCTGGTTTAATATCTAATTAAATGAATAGGGGACTTGGAGAAGTGAATATTCGTTCTCATATAAGTGCAAAATTTTGTTGAATTCGGAACAATTTTTTTAAGAATGTATGTGTCTGTGTCGTGACACACACACACACACCCTATCAACTTGGATATCGGGAAAACACTTTCCCTTTTTTAAATCTTCAGTATCTTCGTTTTAAATAAGATAAGAATTCGATCAACAATAATATTCAAGTAAATAAACACTTTCTCGTATACTCTCTAATAAAGATGTCTCCCCCCCCCAGAATGAACATCTTGCGGGGCATTAGCGTGCAATAGTTAAGAAATATTAACTTTTGCGATTAATTTAGTATTATTATTACTGAATCTAACGTGTAATCATTGGCGAGTGTTTTCGGCGATTAATTCTTGTATGGAATATTTGTATTTGTATCCGTAATAATCGTTTCAGACGCGTTCCTTCTCTTATAAAAACAAAAAATTGAGACAATATTACACTTAAAGTCAGAAAATAACATACCAAATTTGATATATTTAAGTTACTACGGTTTTGAGTTATTGCGTTTACATGTTTTCGAAAGTACAGACCGACAGACATTCAAACCCTTTTTAGATTTGGCTCAAAATTTGGTAATTGTCTATACTAAAATTGTTAAATCTGTGTACTGAATTTCATACATCTAACTTTCTTTGTTTCATAATTATCATGCTAATATAGTTTAGTTTAGTTATATTAACGCCCCTTTTTAAAGCAACACTAGGGCTATTTTGAAACGGACCGTGTAATTTTGAATTGCGGTCAAATAACAATCATGCTAATTTATATTCGAACAGCCGGACGAACAGACTTCCTCTAAATTGATGAAAATTTCATAGAAATCTATAAATTTGGTTTTAAGCCCGTATACCAAATTTTATTCATCTAGCTTATAGCGGTTTTGAGTTTTCTTTGTCACAGATAGACGGACATTCATTAAGACTGTTTTTCGAATTCGGAGAGTTCTAAACGTGGAGATTTAAAATCTCAAGTTTGAATTTTTTTTTTCATGAATGCAATACTTTCTCTGTACTTTGCATACGAGAAACTAAAAAATTTATAACTTCTACTCGGAACAAATCTTGACCGCTTGACAACTCGTGAGAGCGATGCTTTAAGAAGATATTCAACCTTGTTTAAGATTGCAGTGAAAGCTAAATAACTGGGCGATGTCTCTTTACATATGCTTTCTTACGCCAACGGAGAAGTAGGCAGTATTGTTTAGATAATGCGCCATTGGGTTTGTTGAACTTTCATTTTTTACGGTTTTGTATATGAAGAGAAAGTATTTTAATCGTCGGAAAATTTGGCCTTGAGATTTTGGTACATTTCTAAGCTTTAGACCACCTTGAAACTGAAAAATAAATTTATGGAATTGTATCGCTGTTTCTGTAAAAACGATAATTCATAAACACTAGTATAAACATAGAAGTTGGTATGTAATCATATACCACATTTTTAAATTTTTGTGAAGTTCGGAACAAATTCCATTCTAAATCATTGCGTTTTTTAATACATATATACAGATGGATTTAATTCAAAATTAGACAATAACCTCCTTTTTAGATGTTAAATCTGTGTTATTTTCATCCAATTAATTATCTTTAAGCTTAAAAATTATTACATTTTCTTGGTTTCAATGAGACAGACTTTCTGTGAATAAATTTAATTCAAAATTCGATAAACAAAATTAAATCTACAAATTTTGTTAGAAACTACATAATAAGTTTCATCCACCTAGCTTAAAACGCTTTTTAATTATCGTGTCAAAGACTGCCAGAGCGACAAATAGACATAATTCTAAAAATGCGTTTCCGGACTTCAAATTTGGAGATTCGTCAAAATCTTGATTTCGGATTTTAACATAACAATGCTTTTTCTTTATATAAGTAAACCAGCGTGAGCAGTCGTCTCCCCAAAATATTCGCCCATACTCTCTCCAGTAAAAGAGCTATCTACCTTCCTTTCATAAAATTTATGATCTTGGGTAAGCCGAGATTGCTTTACATGGAACTGGCGAACGATAACAAAAGGTAGATTTAGCGTTAATTTAACTTTTTTAGAGTACCTACTGTGCGAATAAATGTTTGAAGTCTTTTTTTTTCCGAACCGATTGAAGCCAAAATTTGATATGAAACTACAATTGATATCATAGCATAATTTCATTTATTTAAATCGTCGCATTTATGAGCTATCGCATTTGCATGCATACGAAAATACAGATCGGCAGTTGGTCAACCTCTTCATAGATCCGGTTCAAAATTCATTAGCAATTTATATTTTAGTTACTAAATCTATGCACCAAATTTTCCTGCGAGTGATTGTTTTGGATGTGGAATGGCCTTCCTGCGAATGGATTTCGTTCAAATTTGCATAGAAATCTGCAAATTTGGTCGTAAATCAGTATATCGAATTTCATTCTTCTAACTCAAAGCGTTTTCGAGCTATTCTGTTCTTAAACATACAGAAATAATACCAAAAGTGTATTTTACGAATTCGGGTCAAGTGAGGATTTTTCAGTTAGAATTTTTTGAAGACTACAATTTTTTCTCTATGCTTCGTATACAAAAAAGTTAAAAAAAAGAGTAGTTGATATTTTGGATATCATTTCAAAATAATATGATGAATTTTTCCAGAAACATATTTTAAAATAGTTGGAAAATAACAAAAACTGGACACTAGGAAGAACACCAATTGAAATTGATTTTTCACCTTAGACCACCAATATCTTCAAACCAATCACAATAGTAGAAATATTTTTTAGTCATGATACACAACAACAATTACTTTACAATCCAGGGGTCGCTTTTGTATACGGATATCAGTAATGTATTCACATGATATACCATCTGAATGATATTCTACTATCGAAATACGTAAACAGAATAAGTTGGTAGACAAAACAAGTAATTATGGCCTTAATGAAATAGCTGACTAGTCGTTTTGTTTAAAGTGTTTATATAAATCAATTTTGATTGTTTGGCCTTCAAAATTTCAAGGCGGAAAGAGTTTCCATGCCCTATTAGAGAAATTTATGGAATATCAAAGATTAACAATTGTTCTTAAGTTCGAGATAATTCTCTTCTTTGAGTTATAATCGTGAAATGAGAGCCTTATACTGATCTCAGCCCCTTTTCTGAAATGAATTCGTTATGAAACTTCTAATAATTTTTAGAAGGTTCATAACGAAATAATAACTTCTGATCTTTACGTAAAAAATGTTTACTAAATCACCTGAAAGACAATTGTCTCCCCAATTGGAACTTTTACGATCCAGAAAAAAAATTACTCGATTAAAATTTCATTGCTTACAGTTTCCAATTTTAGGCGAAATATCAATAAATTAGGGAAGTGCATACCTTAATAAACAGAACCGCATGATGCTTCTAAAATAGCATAAAAAATTGAAGTTTAAAATAATTTGTTGGAGGAATCATCAAGTCTAAGTTACTGTTATAGTATATAATTAAAATTTTTGGAATCGTTAATCTCAAGGAACTATCTAACTGCTAGATGCGACTGGTATTTATTAGAACTAGAGTTATGATTAGGTTACTAATTAGGCTAATGATTCAAACTAGTGACGGTCCAAATACGGTATCTTTTCTTTAAATTCTTTGTATTAAATAGGACAAAATTAGGCTAAAATATTTTTAATTGGAAATAAATGGTAAATTGTCGTGCAAAAAACGTAATAAAATCGCCTAGTAACATATCAGAACCCCGGATATGTTTGAGATTTGAAAAAAAAATGATAGGGAATTTAAATTAATTTTACTCTAAAAACTGAACTGGAAACTGTCGTGCTCATATTTTTGTTTTAGAATGATTCAATTGAGATTTCAATAATTCATAAACAAGATTTAAAGAAATAATTTTTCAATTAGATAATTTTAATAAAAATAGAATTTAAAAACACTTTTCATTTTTTTAAAACGATACACGTTGCCATTTGTATTTTCCTTCATGTTTAATTTATAATTCATTATAATAAATATTATGAAATCTTGAAATCAATTTTTCCTTGAACTTATTACCATGTGGCGACCTTCATCTGAAGTCAAAATTCAGTTAAATTAATCGATTAATTAATAATTAAAACTGAAAAAAATATTAAAAAATCATGTCTGTCGACCGAGGGAAAAATTCAAAAATTTAAAAATATTTCAAAATCGATTACTATAGTCTTTTTTAAAAAGAAGTATGAAACATGTCAAATTAAATGAAATGTTAAAAAAAATTGATTGTAGGTTTTAATAAATAGAATTACTGCTTTAGCAGAATAAATTAGAATGTTCAAAAATCCTCACAAGGCTTAATATTTTAATTCGCTACATTAGAAAAATATCTTTTCACAAAGGAACGCGATTCAATTCATCCTAACCGAAAGCGACATGCAAAGGCGGAAGTAATTTGCTTCTTGATTTTCTTATTATATTTATAATTAAATTTAGTTTCCTATATGTTTTATATATCTTATTTATGCCTGTAAGTTCCATAAGTTCGTTGCATTCTTAATTCATACATTTTTCTTGAAATAATAAAATCTACATTCATTCATGCAAACCATAAAGGAACTTAAGTCTCTTAAATAAAGTGATGGAAGTGGTGTAATAGAATATTTCTCATCATTCGAGAATGGATCATATTTCTGAAACCGAAGTGAGGGATATCTACGATTCATATATTTTATTGCAATTTAATAGATTTTAAATATGTATAAAATATCTTCGGTAGTATTATTATTATAAGATGTCTTCGAATTATTTGGGAAACGCATTTAGAATTCTTTTTTGAATTTATATACATGTTTAGAATTTCTTGTTAAGAACAAAAATTGATAGCCAATTTGATTGGAATATTTCTTATTTCTAACGCATAATTTTCTTCAAGACATTTTATTCCAAAATAAGTGTTGGAGGAATAATTTTTATATATTTTAAACATTTTTTTAAAGAGGAAAATAGATATTCGCAGATCATGGAAAATTAATTTCCGCTGGAAATTCAAAAGGATTGCAAGAGCTCCTTCAGCCGGCTTAATGCGCCATCTATGAACCTTTGTGAGTACTACTTTAATATGCGACCAGTCACTTGTTTAAAAACAAATTATGAAATTGAGTATTTGCTTTCATCAAAGTTCTTCATGATAAATAATAACCGATAAGGATTTCTAAAAAAATATCTTTCAAACTGTATAGTATTATACCTTTAATGATATAAAAATATAACTTTTTAATATTGGGATTTGAATTTACCTTTTCGAGTTTAGTAATCTCTCTTAATAGAGACAGACTTCTGTTGAATTTTTCCCCCTTTAAAGAAAATTTAGAAACAAACATAATAGAAAAATATCTGTTTTGTTACTAATATATATTTTTTAAGAGTTATTTTTATTGATTAAAATACCTCTTGTTAATTTACATTTATTAATGAGTTTTTCTGTTATTAGTTTCAATTATTTTTAGTTATAAATTTCAAAAGATTACTTGTTTGGTATTTGGATCTCCTCGCTTATTCTGTGTTCATTTATTGTGTGTTCACGAGAATCTTTGATATAAAACAAATGAAAGACAATGATTTTACAGTCACATGAAAAACCTAAACTGAGCATGTCATCCAGTCTGACTATACATTGCACTCTGTAACATACTGCTCATAAGGTCTTCAAAAAATTGACCCTATGTTACCGACAAGTAATCATATGATTTCGATTAATTTTATATGATGAAATAGGTTTGATTAGTAAGAATTAGAGACGCATAGCTAGAAGTTTTTTTTTAACACTTTCTCTCTATACACATTTGCGCTTATAGCTGTTTGTCAAATTTGTAACGTTTCTTAGTTATAAGTTCTGTTTTATCCAAGAAGTAGCTATTATTTCCAAGTCCCCTTTGGCGACCAGTTTAGATATTTGTGACCATGACAATATTTACTTACTCATATCAATAAATTTAGATGAATGACCGCAAGAAAAAAAAGTACATTCTAATTTTAATTTGATCAATATATATTTGAATTTGAACATAGATAAGTTAAATCACGCTAACTATAAGTAATATTTTATTCATCACGAAGAATTTTTTCTGATCTCCTTAAAGACAATTCTGATAAGAATTCTGTTAGGAAGAATGACCCGTTTTATGAAGAATGATGGAGAATTCTTTAAGAAATCAAAATAGATTAGCCGCCTTCGGTTATCAATTGTTCGCGATCTTTATCAACCAACTTTGATGAGCGACATATTGTTACAAAAGAAAATATTAATTTAAAAATAAAAGTAGAGTATTCTGGTTGTTTAGTAATGTCTACAGTCCAGTTGTTAAAACTGGGTGTGTAGTGAAAGTTTTATTGCGTGATGGCTATCGAAACTTTAGACTTAAGGAAAAAGCAGGAACCCGTTGATGACGTATCGAGGCATCAAAAGTTTTAAATTGAAATAACAATTTTTGAAACCGGCACTGTGTTTGTAGTTGAAGGGCTATATCTGAATTTTTCCCCATTTAGAATGTACAATGAAATGGCGTTTATGAGCTTCCATATGAAAATGGATAGTATTGGAGGGCAGTCGGTCATCTAAGGATCGTAAGCATTCATATAGAAAAAAGTTTCAAAATCGATACAGTGGTTTTTGGCTGGAGGACTGGTTCTTTGATTTTCTTGATATATATATAATACATATGCTGTATGAAATTGTCTTAATAAGAAAAACTAAGAAAAAGAAAACGCTATTTCGAAGATTTGGTTAATGGAATTTTATCCGATTTTATTTTTTGAAATCTCAGGAACTGTTTATGTCTATTTGATAATTCTTTATATTATGTATAATCTGACACATTTTCTTACTAAAGTTTGGTATGTTAGAGTGCAGTCATGAAGCTATACTATTTGGACGGCCACGGTTGGATTATGAAGATGGTCTCTGAACTATCGCTTCGTATCCAAACTTCCGCACTACATCAGAGGAAAGAGATTTGGTCCCGTAGAATTTAACATGCACTCGTACATGGTTGTTCTTAGAAATTACTGCCACGTTTGAAAATGCATGAATAAATATAATTTTTGTAGATCCATTGCTATTCTGATAACCCAATTTCTTCAAATTCCAATGAGTAAATTATTTAACTTTATTTAAGAGGCTCCACACTTCCATTATCCATAAGTGCTTCATTTCAATGACATGAACTACAAAGCTGAGATAAAAATATCGTGTGAAGCCAATACGATTCATGTGGCTCATAGCACAAATCAAATGAATCACATTTGATTCATTCAACGATTCATACTTATTAAAACATATTTTATAATTGAAATAAAGTAAGAGAATGAAATACGTGGCATAAACAAAATGAAAAAAGTACCAACTATTGTCATCATTAACTTTACTGTGAGACAAAATTTATTCGTTATAGGAAGCTGAAGTCAGTTTTTGTTATTTAGATAAGTTCTAAAAAAGTCTATCTGCTATAGCTGACAAATAATTAAATCAGAAGGCAACGACTACAGCTACAGTTATACATTAAAACTACTAATATTCTACTTTAATAATTGGTACAAAACAATTCTAAAAGTTATTGCATTTAGATGCAATGCAAAAAACAAACATTCAATGCAAATTTTATTATAATAAATTCTAACTGCCATTACAATGTGATACAATTAAAACAGGTGTTCCATTTAAATAAATATTCGCGATAATGAACAGTCTATTTCATAATAACGTAAAACTCTTACCTTTACAGCTGTCTAGTTCGGTGGTTTAATATATTTAATCCTGTTGACAGCACCAATAATACTTCTTAGATGTCAATCTATTTTGAGTAAAATTCCTCAGTCATTTTTCAAAGTTTGAATAGATTCTAAATCATTGTATTTAATTTATATTAACAAAAAATTCAAATAAGAAGGCGTTATTTACAGAACGAATCTAATTAAACGTTAATTCTTTCTACTCATTTCATTATAAAAAGAACATCACACTGTGAAGAATTATAAATTAAAAAAGGCACCATGTTGCCACAAACTGACAAACAATAACAGAAATTGTATACAGAATAAAATAAAATTCTTGAAAAAATATTAATTTAGCGGTTAACGTTTCCGAATCTTCTCGTTGGCTTTGGAAGTGATATTATATCGTCTGCGCTTATCGATAGCCGCCATGCTGGCAGAATGGTTGATGTAATACGATAATTATGCTGTTAAAATGAGAAATAAAATAATAATACATTGAATAACCATATTTATTTTTATGAAGTCGCACTATATCTAATGAAATATAAACTTTGATGCTCATGTTCTCGTCATTTTCTTGCAGTTGCGATGATTTTATATACATGCTTATAATAATAGGAAATAATTATCTACTATAATTGACACCATATCGTTATATGTATGCTCGAAGGATACTTTTCTTAATGGAATGTTCCTATTGCTATAAATATTATTCAGTCTTTTAATGCGTTCACTTTCATGATTTATGCCAATGACTCGGACCACTATCTAATAAGATACTACTTTGCTGTTTCTTAATTTAGAGAAGAGAATATCTAATTAATTAGTAAGTGTGAATTACAGACGATTCACAATGTGAAGAACATGTTAAAACAAGGAGATAAAAATTAAACATAAGCGTGGTTTACTCGTACAAAATTTTGCATTGCTGAGAATTTTTGCTATCACCCGAAAATTGGTGAAAATGCAATCAGCGTGTCAAAACATCCATGATTTCTTTCTTTTTTTTCAAAATCTTCTTCCAATTTTTCAAAATCTTTACTTAAAACTTTGATTTTTTAAAAATTCATGTCATATTGGAGTAAGTAAAATCTTTGACTTAGATTTTTTGGTAATACGTATTTTGACTAACATTTTATAAATAACTATGTATAACTAGAAATCTGAAAACATTAAGCCTATTGCATCAAAGTGCCGCTCACATGCCAAATCAATTAACTCCATAAAGCAGATAGTTAAGAAAAATAAAATAATGCTTTGTTTTCCAAAATTCCCTTTAAAATATGAAATCAAATAAAATTATTAAATATATTTTCTCGTATGTAGTTTTTATTTAATGCATTATAAAATATATAAAATAACACATTTTGGGGGTGATAATTATTGTTTTTAAAAATTTGGTGTGAACTGAGGGAAATTTATAGATTTGAAAAATGAGAAAAGTAATAACATCACATTTAATCTTCAAATTATTTTATTAAGGAGAAATTTTACTATCGTACATTTTTTATTAATGAGCCAACAGTGATTATTATTATTAGTTTGTATAAATTGATAATTTAGCATCATAAATTATATCTTCTTCGTAAACTGTATTTAAAGTCCCATTGTGTCTATTTGATCTTAAATTTTTATAATAATTATTTTAATGTGAGGAATGTATTTCAATTGGTTCATTATATCTTTCCCTTTTCTCGTACCATAGTTCTATATGGACCTGTTAAAAATGTAGACTGTAGTGTATTATAATAAAGATTGGTCTACATTTTTCGGATCCAGTTGTTATGTGCTACATATTTTCTAATATTAAAGACATTAAATGTTTAGTTTAATTCATATTTCATTTGTGGGATGAGTTTTGATTTCTCCATTTCTATACAGAACATTTTCAGCCAATTTATTTTCTCTGCTGTAACTGTTAAATTTCTTTTTAAGACAGATTTTTCTAAAGAAGAATTTTAAAAAAAAATTCTGATAAGGCTTTTGAACAACATTAAATGTTTAATTTTTTCAAAAATTTTATTTATTTCGTAGTAATCGAGAAAATATTTGGAAATGGCAAGTGACTCAATAATGCCGAAATTTGCAGGGTGTATTTGCCAGCGCATATGCATTGTGGCACATTTTGGAATGCAATGCATTCCGTGGTGTACGTTGATGGAATTATACTGTATTTGGAGTATGGAGTTAAATAAAATGGTTTCTTAAAAAAGTAATTTTTTTTTCAATTGCCAGTAATTTTTTCAGGAAGTCTTAATCTTTATTGTTGGAGAAATTTACTATTAATATAAAAAAAATTAGACTTTATATCAGGTATTTTGATACGAGAATACATCAAAAAGTGGAGTGGACTTATGAATTCTTAAAGTTTTAGCCCTTTGCACTCGGATGGCACTATTCAAGACGATGCATCATTTTGACGATTTATTTATTTAATTTTTGATTTTGATTGTTAAACATACTTGCGGAGTGGTAAGAAAATACAAATGAATTTTAGAGGAAATTCAAGTGGCGACAATAATTATATATTTATAATATAGTTTTCAGTGCAATAAATTCCTTGTAATAGGAGAATAATTATGCAGCGAATTAATTTTCTGAGTGTAAAGGATTAAATATCAATTTTATGACAATCTTCAGTATTGATAGAATCGCTAAACTTGATGAAAATTTAAATTAAATTTAAATGAGTTAAATTAAACTAATTTACTTTAAATTTAATTAATTTAAAAATAATTAAATTTTTTTTAAAAAATTTAAAATACTCTTTGATGTTTATTCTTTTCTTAATTTATTATTTATTATCTATAGTAAAGTCAATTGAGTTGAACCAACGCTCAGAAATCTATCTGCGAATAATAAATTTAGGTCAAATGGTTGCTTTCAATTATCCTATTATAAAAATGAAATTACAATTTGGCTTAGTTTAGATATACTAATAGAATCCGTTAAAAGAAATACAAAGACTATTTTCGAAACGCTCTTCTTTTTTCTGAATCAAGGTCAGATGATAAAAGTAATACCTGCTCCAGCAATACTTTCTCCACATTTGTAGCATAGATGCAGGAATCCGTTTGACCTTTTTTACTAGAATATTTTTTGAACTTTCATGCACTGTGGATCTTTAGTAGAATCGAATTTTGAACCTGGATCCGGAAGTCAAGATATTACCCTCAGGCAAGTTAATTTAAACGCGGAAAGGTTGCAAGAGATTTTTTCAACATTTATTTTTTCCCAAATGAAAAACTTGAGATTGGTAGCTATATTTCAGTCATTTGATTTCCAATAAAAAAGAATGTAGGAAAAGTGCCATCGGCCAAGATTTCCTAGACCACAATTTTATACTTTAACACCATCCATGTCCCTATTTCCAGAATCTGTGATGACGAATCCCAAACAGAATGGATGGGCGTGCGTGGGAGAAAATAAATCAGGTAGTGATCGTTTGAGGAAATATTGGGGAGAAAACTATACAACTAAAAAAATTTAAAGGAAAGTAGAAAAATTGCATGATCACATTGAGGTTTTGTGCTAATATTTGCAGGGCTTTAGATGAAAGTCTGGTTATAAAAAAAAGGAACGTGAATATTTAACAGCAGCGATGTGCATTGTGTGGCGTAAAAAGTTTTCACAAGTACCTGAACATCATAATTTTTTATAGGGGAATTTAATTTGTATGTCACAGAGAAGCAGGATTTTATTTGATAAATTTATTTGATGAACGCAATATATTCTTAATAACATTTATTGGCGAAATATTAATGTTAAAATCTAATGGTAAGAATAATGAAATTTACTATAATGTCGTTGTCTGAACCTTACATTTTAAAGATTGATCATGATTTTGAAAGAAATTTTTTTGGAAGAATTATCAGCTATATTATTGTATGTAGTTAACCGTAGCTATCTTAGACTTTAAAAATAATGGGATATTTAACAGCATCAAACAAGTTGTACAAACTCTAGAAAATTCGTAGAATTTAGTAATTCGGCAACCACCGTTAATCAAACTCCACGAATAATTCGATTGAAATCCATCTAAAAGACAAATATAGGACACCAGAAGATACTTAATTTTTTTTATTTGCTTAGATTATTATGATGATTTTATTATCAAGTTTTATTTATTAAGTTGTAATAATACTGTTCTGTTGAGTTCTGCAATTTTATAATTTATTTTTTAATAAAAAAATAATTTATTTTTGTGCTAAAATGTATCATTTTTATTTATGGCTAATCATCGTTGGGATCATCTAATTTTCCCCAGGAGGAAGCCATTACAAATACACACACACACGCATACAGCTTTAGTATTAGCAAGCATTGAAGTTTTTACTTTGTTTTCGATTTAAAATTGCGATTAATTGATAACTTATTCTTCTGCACAATCCTGTACGATGACTTTTTTTTCAATAGGATGCCTTGATTCAAATGTCATGGTAAATTTCTTTACAAAGTATCACCAATCTGAAATTACGATATACTATTTATAAAAAGTATCCAACCACAATTCAATAAGATATCTTTTATTTTTCCCTTTATGTTATTTTTTTGAGATTCTTCTAGCGAATACGAGATATAATTTTCGGAAATGGCATGGCCATTTCCTTTTCTCAAAACGAATTTACGAAATAAAAGAAATTGCGTTCGACGCATTTATGAATTTTAATGAGATTTAAAATTTGATTTCAATCTTCAATTTGATTATTATTGAGTTTGATTTTTAAATTACTTTTTTGTAGTACTGAATGCGCCAGATCTCTCTATAGATACCGCTTTGATTTCTGAAGAAGCTGATAAAAGTAGCCAGTAGCTAAACATTAAGAAAAACTCCATTAAATTCACTATTTTTAAAATATCATGAAATCATCGGCTCCAAAATATATGTATAAATAATCTTTCGTACCATCACACAAATCATTGTCAATTGGAATTGAATTCATTCTAAGAATTTGTATCAAATGAGTGTGATATAGTTTGCTGTACAAAATTGAGCTTACTCTAGTTCATACTATAACTGTCTAGTTATGAAGAAATAATGAATATGCTTTATTGGTTACATGCAAACTTACAACTTTTGTCTTCTCGTGTAAAAAGTATACACTAATTGCAATCGTAGAAATATTCGAACTCGAAATTTTGAGCTCTTCCAATTTTCGCTGGGTATGAATCCCCTGGTTCCATACCCAGCGAAATCCACACTATTTTTTGGAATTCTTTTGATATTTCTGCCAGTTTAATGATCGGTTTGTAAACACAGTAACTGAAACAAATAAGAAAGTTATAGATATGAAAGAGAAACGTAATAAGCTATCCAGATGAAACAGAAATGCAATAAGCTAGCCAGATGAAGCTGATACACATTAAGCTACCGAATGAAATAGAAATATAGTAAATTTTCCAGGTGAAACAGAATCAAAGTAAGCAATTTAAATGAAATAGAAACTCATTAAATTGGCATATGATGCTAACCTGTCAATCAATCCATTCATATATATCCGATAACACATGTATAAGCAAGATTAATGCATTTTAGTACATTATTTCTACACCAAGATTAATGCTCTACATTAAATTTTGAACCAACTCTATCTTTGGTAAACTCACTTTTATTTTATCTGTTCAAGTATTTTTGAACATGATTTTTAAAACATCAGTGAGATAAATGAATTTCGATGTTTGTCGTTGAATCACAAGTTGTGGATTTATTGCAAATGCTGGTTAATTTCAGTTGATCGCAAATAAGTACAGTATCAGTTCTGGATTTTCTTCTTTATACTAAAAAGTTAAACAAGTTAAATAAATTGTACCCTGATAGGTAAGTATACGAAGAAATCGAGGGGAAACATTCCCATTTGTTTCTGTAATATTTAACCAGAATTTTATTTCTGAAACTATATGATTTGGGTTGGTTCTCTAAATCATATTTGTTTCAATTAAATGACTTTATTCAATTAAATGACAAGATATTCATATTTAAAAATCTTTTTATATTTTTAATGCCTTTAATAATGAATTAATTTCAAAATTCATATATTTATTTGTTAGCAATATAGTAAAGTTAAGCATTAAATAAAGGATTAATCGATAATCTATCTTATTTTCTTTCACAAGAAAATTCTTCATGAAATTTAATTAATTTTGATTTAGGTTCTAAAATAATTTCTTGATGAAAGTTAAAATATCGATATCAGAGAAACTTCAGCTAAGTAAATCATTGGAGATTACTATGAAAGCAGACTGATTAGATTTGGAATTTCACTTAATTCTTAAAAAGTTCTAATGTTATGAAAAAGAATTCAAATTAAGGATTTTTGTGTGGCAATGAATATGGAATGAAATCACTAGTTCTGGAAACGAAGTTTTTGGTATGAATGTTAAATTATCCACACAGCGAATTAAGATTAAATTTATCGATGTATTTTAACTTTGAAACAGTAGTTTAACGTGTTTTTGTAAAAAAAATTGAAGTGGGCGAATTTAAAAGATTTTTCTACACGGAAGCTAAATAAGCAAAAAAGGTTCGTCCGTTTTTAATTTAGAACATTGGTTAAGCCTTGTTCCGTGATAAAAATTAAGTTCATTTCTTGGAACAAATCAGTGTTTGAAGAAAAAGAAACTTCTTAAAAAAGTTTTTTTTTTTTTACACAATGACTCGAAACCAAAATAAATTAAACTTTCGACCACTACATCCTATTAACGCCGAATGAAAAGTTAGTTTTAAAAACGCACATTTTTTAATGAAGGAAGGTACTAAAAAAATACGTAATAACCCCCACGAAATTCAGTTGAAAAACGATAATTAAAAATAAATTTCGAATGTGTGTAAGGAAAAGAAAAAAAATCGTCTGACGACCACTGGCAAAAATCCGGAAGGTGGTAATGCGCACGAAAAACTAACTGCTCTTTTTTAATTATTTTTTTAAATATATTATTGTATTAAGTTTTTAAACTGTTTCTTTTTGCAACTAATTTCCTCAGAGAACTTATTCCAAAAGCCGTGTTTTTACGGAGAAATTAAAAGCTTGGCACTGTCTGTAGTTGGTTTAAAAGCACCGAAAGAACAATTAAAGCACTTCATTAATTGAATCACGAAAAGCGGGAAGTCCAACTCGCGCTAACCTCGAACCCAGCGTACCGATTTTTTCCCGCACTTTTCTTTGTTCTTCATTTTATCGTTTCGTGTTTTTTTTTAAACCCGACGCCATCTTTTTGCATTACAATATTCAGGTACTAATGAACGCGGTCGAGAGAATCTTTATGAAACATATTTTTGTTAATGACTAGTCGTTCTAGCTCCAACTTAACCTTAGAAATATATATTATTTTTTTCTTTCCTCTTTTAAAAATGAAAGAAAACACAAGAATCTGATTAAAAAGTGAATATACGCGTGACTTCCACCTTTTTTTATTGCCACAGCTTATTTCTTTATTTATATATTTTTCTGAAACGCTTTTTCGTCATAAAACTGGTTACAAATTGATAAAGTAAAAAAAAAAAAAAAAAAAAAAAAAGGAAGTGAAGGTTTACTAAAGATAAAGTTCTCATTTTCTTTTTTTCATTTTTTTCATTCAAAAGAACTTAAAATATCTTTAATTTACTACATTATTTATTAGTTTCAGGCAGAAAAATACTTTAAAAGTCTGAGGATATAAAAAAAGAGCGTTTAAAGAATGAAAAAAAATTAATAACAAGAGAAATAAAAGGGGTTTTGGAACAACTTTTTTGACTTTTATGCAAAATTATTTTCGTCACGACAAATATCAACAAAAAAAAAATCTTGTATTCCTTCTGAAAGTCTACTTCAATTGAAAACGTTACATTTTTTTTTGTTCCACCAGAAGCTATAAAAGCAATAGTAAATAGACATATTTAAAATGCATGTTTTTCAAATTCTTTTATTTTCTTGGGGTTTCTTTTTAAAAAACATTCATTTTCAACTTTTTGCCTGCAAATTGGAACGAAATAATAAACACGTTCATTTGAATGTGAATAAATTGGCATTTCTTTTCATACAAACATGGCTTATTAAAAATAAACAAACTTTTTTTTACATTTTTGTGGAATTCAATAAAAAAAAGAGGTTAAGTAGTTTTGAATAAGCTAAAAAAATGAAATTCTGTATATTTATACAAATTCCTAATTTCAAAGCATCTTCGCTATGCAGATATCACATTTGATAATAAAAAAAAAGAGATATTCGTTATTTCTATAAAAGCATTTTTTTTCTATTCCATTCAATAGTTTGTTTTAAATTGATTTTTGTCCGTATTCTTTCTAAAATCAACAAAAAAAGTGAAAGCACTAAAATAAATTCCGTGGAAACGCTGATTTTGCTGATTTTAAATACTATTATTCCAACAAAATAAATTAATTGCATCTTAACTTATTAAAGATCTAATCTGAATTTTAATTTGCTTCTAAAAGTGAATGTGATATTGTTTATTTGGTTTGTCATTAATATTTACAGAATATAATGGAGTTTTGATTGGAAGCAAAGATTCTATAGTTATCGCACCTTTGAAACCATAAAACTTATGAAATTATAATTAGTGTGTTTAAAAATAATTTTAATATCTGTTAAAAATGTTTCTTTTAGAGAAGTCAATCATAATAAAAGAACCTCCAAAGAAAACTAAAACGTCCAAATATAAAATGTTGTTAAAATTTATTACATAAATTATTTATTGCCGTCTGAAAATTACAATTTGCACGTAAATAAATTCGTATGTTTTTAAAATTTTGTTTCTTAAATATAAGAATTTTGTTTTCATTATGACTTAAAAGTATCTTTTAAATTACGGATGGTAGAAATGAATTATTTCTTCAAACAATGATTTGCACGGACATCTATGAAAATGTTTACCACTTTTCGAATTCATTGTTCAATATTTTGTGTACTTTCTTTCGACAGACCATTGAGATACTTACTGTCCATTTATATTGTCTTTTTCACTGTTCTTTTACATTTTTTATTGTCCTTTCATTCTGCCTTTTTATGAATTACGAATTCAGTTTTTTCATGTATGAAAACATGATAAGATAAAGGAGTGAAGCGGTTTTGAGGTCCTTGGAATTCTGTAAGATTATTTCCATTGTTAAGGGAATCCTAAAAAGTTATTAAATTCTAGCATCAATTGCACTAGTATACTGACAAGTCAAATATGTCTATTTGATCAGAATGTCAATGAAATTTGTACCAAAATACTGTGACAATTGTTTCACATGACAGTTATACCAGAATGCTAAAGGTAGTTGGATCATAATATCAAATACAATTGCATCATAATGTTAATAATAATAATAATAATAGAATACTAATGGCAGTTTTACTAAAATAACGACATTGTAACAAAATATTGAAATCATTAAAGAATATTAATGACAGTTACATCAAAATGCTAATAATCGTTAGGCTAAAATGATAAAGCCAATTATATCAGAATATTAAAACAGTTGCACTGGAATGCCAGTAGCAGTTACTAAAAGAAAGACAATGATCATTGTATAAAGGGTTATATACTTGTTGATACATACAGCATCTCATATGCCAGAAAATAATAGTTATGATATTAAAATATATTACTTTTCTTTTCTTTCAGTATTACCAATTAAGTATACTAGTATTTTCTTTATACTGCGTATCTGTCTAAATGTCTAGGCCAGTCAGTGTATGTTTGTTTCTTTTCTGTGTGATATTTTTCTTTCTGGTATACATAGTACAGAGAAAGTATAATAATCATAAAAAACGAATTCGAGCGTTTGATGAATCTCTACGTTCCCTGAGTGCGAAAAATATATTTTTGGAAAATATCCATCTATTTATTAGTCTGTGACAAAGATAACTCAAAAACGCTTTGATCCCGACGGTTAAAATTTGGTATGCGATCTTTATACCGAATTTGGACATTTCTCTCAAATTTTGAGTAAAATCTGTTCAGTGGAAGTCCATATATTCGAATATATGTTAGTACGATAATTAGAAAATGAAGAGAACTAGATAGATAAAATTTGGAACACAGATTTAACAACTATAGTATAGACATTGTCAAATTTTGAGACAAATTCAATTATGGATTTATTGTCTGTTAGTCTGTACTTTCAGGAATAAGTAAACTCGAAAATTCAAAGACTTAAATATATCAAATTTGGTATGGGAGTTTGTGTCAAATTTTTATTTCAATCGGTTGAAAAGTGTCTAAAACACAAATATACTTCGTATATTTCTCTTTGTACTCGTCTTATATGAGGAAGTAAAATGCGAATGGGACTCAAATCATTAGTTTATCTCGCGTAAAATTTAAATTTGTAAAGCAATGATTCTCAAACTTTTCTGAACCTCATCATTCAAATTTTTCCATTTCGACTTACGCCAGCAATCATCTCATATTGAATAGTCAATAATTTTTGAATATATAAAAAGAAAATTAATACATTTAAGTTCAAATGAAACTTTATTAAAAAGATTCTGATGAATATATTAATCAATGGCATGAACAGCTTACTGATAAAAAAAAAGCACACGATTTAAATTTAAATTATGGCTCGATAATCTTTCGGTTATCAAATAGTGATAGTATAATTTCCTTTCTATGTGATTAAAATCTCATCACTAGATCAAAATAATAGAATTTTTATTGAAATCCATGACAAAAGATGATTAGTTAGTGAAAACAATTCGGATAATTGACAGTTCTTTATCAAAAAGTTCTCATCAAAAACATGTTTATTGAGAGATTGTCCAGGTTGGAAGTTTCTATATCGAATTAACCGAATTTCCATGACAATCTATAGTAAAACTATAATAGTTAGAAAACAAATTGTTAAAGGACCTCAACTTTAGGCTTATTCATCGTAAACATTTAACTTTAATTTTAATTATGTCTAAATTTTTTGGCAAAACACAGGCAAACACAACAACAAAGTAGCACTGAGGAGCTGTATGAAGGGCTTCAGGGAGCAATATACTGCTTCAATCTAGAAATCAACCATAATCAAACTCAAAACATCAAAGATTAAGAATGAATCCCGAAGTTCTTCATCCAACGGTAAATATCTATTAGTCAATTATATGTAAGACCTTTAAAGAAATGCCAGCGGGGCTGGTCTCGCCGAAACTTACTCATATACTCTCTAACTCCTATCACCTTCTCCTTGCATAAAATTACAGATTTAGAGTATGGTTCAAATACCTTGCGACGATAAATAGACGAAAGATAACATCTATTATTTCATAACTATTGTTCGACATTAACGAACAATAATTATGAAATGACAATAGTTCTAACGATTTTACTGAATCTATCGTACGAATATGTATTTTGAAAGCATTTTTGCTGAACGAATTAAACCAAAATTTGAAACGAAATCACAATTGTAATCTCAAGATATCATACCGAATTTTATTAGTTTAAGTCATTGTGTTAATATATGACTGCGTTTAATATTAAATTATTAATTATTAATGTGAATATAAATTATTGCTTCAAAAACAATGATACCTTTGAAAAATTTGGATCAAACTTTGATAAGAATCTACATTTTAGATGCGAAACTATGCACCAAAATTTATCCACCTAGCTTTTCGCGTTTTGTAATGATCAAGTTTACTTGTATTTAAAGAGCCAGACAAAGAGACTTTCTACGAATGGATTTCATTCAAAATTTGCTAGAAATGCTCTGTAAATTTGGTCGTAATTCTATTATTTTTAGTTTAATTCGTACATCTCAAAAAATTTTATTGTGTTCACAGACAAATAGATATAGTGACAAAAATGCATTTTTCAAATACAGGAAGTTTTGAAAAATGACGATTCCATAAAATCTCGTTTGAGAATTTTTTTGAGAATTACAAGATTTTCTTTATATTTCGTACATAAGAAAGTAAAATATAAATGAGTTAAAACATGAAACTGAATTAATGAATGTGTTTTTTGATTGTCATAATTATTTTTATTAGCATAGCCATTTGCATGCAATTATGAAAAGACATTTTATTGGCTTAGTTCTAAATTATAGCATTAAATTTTTTTTAAAAAAAATTAAAAACAGAAGAATTTGAAGGAAAAAAAACATATGTATATGTATACTCATTAACAACAAAAATATGCTTTCCATGCGAATTGTACATTTTGTATAGATATGCTTTAATCTTGTTATATATATATATATATATATATATATATATATATATATATATATAATAGTGAAAAGTATGAGTTGATCAAGAAAAATGTTATATAATTTTGTTTTGTTTTTCTAGAATAAGCAATAACGGATCAAAAGCTTTTTGAACAGTTTTCTTTATGCAGATTATGTAAAATAAATGAACCGAAAATTTATAAAATGTGAATGACAATTTTCTGTCAATACTTTTCAAAAATTTAAATACTTATATTAATTGAATAATATGAAAATCATATGATTTAAAGTAGAAACAAATAATTTTATGATTGCAAATGGATTTATTTTAGTACTGTTGCCAAATCATGATATGAAAAATAAATTTTCTGACATTTTTATTATTAACTTATTTGTCATTTAATTTACAAATAATGCAATAGTAAAATACGAAATGATTGAACAAATCATTTTTCATCTTGCGTCTTATTATATCTTATACAATGGAGCTCCAGCTTATTAATTAAGGTTCTATATAGCTTAATTCTGGATATCTTTTTTTTCTTTTATAATACTTGCATAAAATTCTTTACTGGAGTTTCGTATTTGCGCATTAAATCTAAGTAGGACATTTAAAAGCCGTATACATACTTCAGAAATTTTGTTTTATATAGGAACATTAATCTTACATTACGAATTCTAAAATGTTTTACTTAACTTTGTTTCATATCCATTTCCAAATGTATTGAAATCTCCCATCTGAATTTCATATTCGTGAGATGATTCATGAAATTCACCTTTACCATTTTTTTATAAATATTTACAAGGAGCATTCTAATGGCTGTAAACAACCCTTCCAGATATTTTATTCGTCGCAAAACTTGCAACTGCAAACTTTATTGTATCCTCAGATCAATCACTTTGCCCCTTGACTTCAGAATCCTTCTTGAATTTCGGCATCGTTTTATAAATTTATACTTATATTTTTAATCATATGTCCCTTATTACACTACCAGAATCTATAAGAAAAACACGGTGACTTTTGAAATTAATAAGCTAAATAAAGCTTTTACGTATTAATCTACATAAAATAAATGTTGAAGTCTAATTTAGGGCTTACTTGGTGAGGGGTACTCCTTCCCCTCTTCAAAGAAGCAAACATCGTCAAATAGTCAAAGTCAAAAATCTAGATAGCTCACAATAATTGCAGCATTATTTATTTCGTCAGGCATCTTGATTGGCGACTTGACATCCTTTGTGAGGTGAAAAGATACTTTAAGCTAGAATTCAATCAAAATAAATTTTTTAAATACCATTTTTAATAATTTTATTCTTATTTGTGACTGTTACTAGAGTATTCAGAAATTCAGTAAATCATTATGAATCACAAATATTGAAAATTATTTGGAGAATGATGGAAAGTAGCTAAATCAATCAACTACCTGCACCCGGACAGTTGATACCAAGGTTGTGTTTAGATATCCTAATAGAATGCTATCTATCAGTAGAGTCTGTAAGAATATAGGTAGGTCATGTATATATATTTTTTTGGTGAAATTGTGTAGAAAATTTAAAATAATTTCATTTAAAGACTGATGATTTTTTAAACAAAAAAAAAGGATAATTCGAGATGTTCACCAGTATGGAGAATAATTCAGCATTTAAGCTGAACTTTTCTGTTTATAATTTTAAGACATTATTTTACCAGCTGATTCAATCTCTTTAACATTATTTACATTATTCAACTTCCTCAAGTGCTCTTAATAATAATTTTTTAAAAAATTATGAATGCTCTCAATTTTTAGTTATTTTTGAAATAATTGACAACAGAATAATCTACAACAGAATCAAACTACACTTACGATTTCCTCCTGTGAAGTTTTAGAACTGTAAACTAGAATTGTGTAAAAAATAATAATAATAAAAAGCAATTAAAATTTATTTTTGACGTAAGAAACTTGCATCGTTTTGTTCTGTTTTATTGAATATCATATTTATATATCAAACTATGTAAAATAGCAAATGTTAATACTCATATAAGTTGTCGAATATATTCACTTACCATTTTTATAATGAATCATTAGAATTAAGATTTAGTCTCGTTGTCAAGCTTGCGAAATGTTCACTAATCATTGCAAATGTTCGCCATCTTAGATAGCAGAAAAAAATCAGATTGATAAAAAATTGCATTTTAAGTAAAGAGCGTAAATTTCTATATTAGACGAAATTGAGCTTTAAACCAGAAGCTTGTCCCCAACTTTGTCGCATACTTTCTAATAAATTTATCATGCCAGAGAACGCCTTTGATGGTATTCATGTGCAATAGTTACAAAATATTAACTTTTGGCTAATATTTAGCATTTTTACTGAATCTGTCGTGACAATTTTGGTGAGTTATTTGGCGATTAATCCCCGGCATGCGTTAATAGATCCAAAATTCAAATTTGCATTTTAGACATGTTTTTCTCAACCGATTGAAACAAAATCTTGAACTGCACTTGTAATCACATAAGAATGCCATACGAAATTTGATACATTTAAATCATTGCGTTTTTGAATTATCGCGTTTACAAATTTCTGAAAGTACAGACCGACAGACGGTCAACTCCTACTTGGATTTCGCTCAAAATTTGACAGGTTTCTATACTATAGATCTTAAATCTGTGTATGTTAATCTATACATCGGCTATGTTCGTATTAATTCCTCCAGTTGTTCAATAATTAATTATAATTATAAATAATTAGCTATAATCAGAATTGATGATAGGATATTCAAATTTAAAATAATTTATTATTTATTTTATGCATTGTTCATTTTATTTTAATTAAGAAATTTGATTTTTATTGTACCTTTTGACAATTAGGGATGTAGACAAACATTTGTTCTTTATGTAAAAGAATTATATCAAACTAATAATAATTTATTTTATTAAATATTATGAAAATTTGATCTGTTACGATTCAGAATATATATTATATGTCAAATATATTACATGCCTGTTTGTATACCTTGAATTGCAGTATTTATTAAAATAAAACATAAGGAAAATTGAAAAAAAAACTAGACGAAATATAACATAATGCATGAAATTAGACCGAAATGTAACAATTGTTAAACTTGTAAATTCGTCTATCTTAAATGTTTGTAAAAATGAAAATTAATCCGATTCATAAAATTTACACCTTGCCTAAAGTTTAAAATATTGAATACAGATTCTGATATTTTAAATTTGAATTACAAAATGTTATTAAGTGCATAATTGGACTAATAGAACCAAACAATGTGTGCTTCATAATATCTTTTATTTGAAAACTCATTTATAGCTTACAAATACGTACATATATCTAATTTGTATGCATCTGTTAACAAAAACACTAGACCAATCAACACAAAGCTGCTGCAGAATCAGACAATCATATTATATCTGTTAGAACATATAATATGTAGACAACAGAAATATATCCATTCATTAGAAAGAACGCTTGATATAAGATTCTTTATAAATCACATAACAGTTTAAAAACGTAAAAGCAATTCGAGAAAAACTTTCATTTAAATCAATGCACTTAAACAATGTTATAGTAAATGACACTCATATGAAGGTAATGTATAGTAAACATTAGTAAGAGTAAATGCTTGCATTTCTTCGAAGGTTTAACGGCATTTTCTTCATTTATAGAAAATAAATAATAGATATTTGAAGAAATCTTAACATAGACACATTCATGCATTTTGAAATTTTTATATACAGTGCGATCGAAAAGTCATGCCTCAAAATATGAATGTAGCAAAAATATTAGTAAAGGAATTAAGCTGATAGGAAATTATACATGATTAACCCTTTAATCCGTTTGGCCGAACGCCGCGCATACATTGATATTATGCATTTTTGGACTTTTAAACAATAAATATGCCATGTATAAATTTTATAATTAAAAAAATGACTTTGAATACAAAATTATCTCTTGTATTCTAGGGATCCTCAATTGAATCAAAACGATGTCACATTCCCAAAATAGTGCATACTAGTTCATTAGAGAGAAGAGAAAATAACCAGTTAAGGAGTTAAAAATGTCAATATTTTTGAATGATACTGTTACAATATTTTGCCAATTAATGGAAAATAAGGCAATCAAGGTTTGGAATGACAGTTGTTACCAATGATAATTTTCTTCAAATTACATTCATTTTTAATTAAAGTGGATGTTTATCTAGCAAAAATATAATGAAAATGCTCATATAATAAGACTTTTCTTTCGATTTTTATTAATGAATCTCTTAACCCTCTGAGAACACAATAATGAAATCTGTCAGTAATATAATTGAGCCTGGTACATTTAAAGAAAAGCAACTACGAAATATATAAGTTGAAAGATTAAGCATTGAATTTTTATGTTTAACATATTTTTTGATAACAACTGTATGTAAAATTCGAGTAATTAGATGCAAAGAAATATAAATATTTTTTAAAATCTTGCCATTATTGTTATATTTTTATTCTTTTCTTTCATCATATTACTCCGAATTTTTTTTGTTTATGCATTTGAGTAAGAAAGGTTGATTTAAAGATTAATATAGCATTTATCGATTTGCTTTGTTTATATGCATTACATAATAAGAAAGATTCCAAAAGAAATGTCAATTTAAAAAAAATAGAGATAACTGTATTTCTCCATAAAATATGCTCAGGAATTGCACTTGTTCCAAAAGTAGTGACAAATTGGATTAATTTCAAATGACTGTAAAAAAATTGCATTTGAAGATACATTTAATTGAATAACTTGTTGATTTAATTGTGCATATAATTCTTGCATGATGAATGCATTATTTACCCCACTATTAGATATTTATGGGGTTTAATAGTTGTTATTTTTATGGTATTTGGTCCCGATTCTATTAAATTTATTTATTAGCATATATTTAGTTTAAAAATTAATTAAAAGAAATTATTTTAAAAATTTCATTAAAAAGCGTTTGGTATTAATAAAGTGAATTAAAAAATAAAGCTTCAATTATGCAGCTTAATATCAATATTTTGTATCATTAAAACTGTTTTCAATTGATAAAGAATTCTCTTTTGTAAATGCAGTTTAATTTTCCAACGAATTCATTGTTTTTTTTAAATTCATATATCCAAAATATCTTCATTATCAATTAGAATGTTAAGAGACATGAGTTTTCGATCTTACCGCGTTATTTTAATCTGAAACAATGGCGTCAGTGTGTTCGCCCATATTAGTAAAAATACGAAAAAAATTATTTTCATACATTTCGGTGTGAAAGAAAATGACTTCAAAACAACGTGTGACTGTTCATCTGTACGATTCAGTTGCAAGACTAAACATGCTAAACACTAAAGTACACGGTACGTGCAGTTTGTACAATGGCAGTAGACAGTAGGACAGAAATATAACAGATACAATAGTTAAAGTACGTATTTAAATTGAATTCTGTACAACAGGCCGAACTGGTAAGTTATTGCTCTTCTCGATTCTTTAATACATAATACATTCTAATTCTTCTTTACACGATTGCCACGTATGAGGTACAACTATACAACCAGTCAGTGAATGGGTCTAATCGAAGCTCTTTTTTTATGTATTTTCTTCCAAAAATGCACAACACATCTAAGACATGACATATTAGTTTTGGTATAAAAGTATAATGATTATGTTTTTGGTAGAATAATACATTTCTAGCACTAATTTATGACAATAGAGCAAGTTCGTTCACAAATCAAATATTTAGCATCAAAAACAAAGTTTACTGAAGATCATGTTTGTTGTTTTTCAATGTATATTTTTTTGAAGAAGAGGAGATAATACATTATCAGAATTCATATATTCGGAAAAATATGTTGGATTACACATGAACAACTTCGTTATAAAGAACAGTATTTGGTTCAAATGTTTCTCTTTTAAAAAATGTACCTTTTTCCTTAAAAAAAAAATCCATGTTTCGGACTTTTAGAATCAGTAAACACTAAGAATTATTCAAGTTACAAATCAGTTGCTTTGTTCCATCTTAAAGTTGATGTATGGTTTTACTGTTATCCTACTGTTTATCACATTATCCACCAATATAGTAGTCGCCAATTTTTTCCAAGAGATAATTAGCTAAATGTGGCAATCCATAGATTTCAGTTGCAACCCAAGAAAAAGAGAAGTAAATGTTTTTCTAACGTATTTTTTTTCTGTGTGAATATTCAAGATGATAACCGTTTGACGACAGAATCTGAAAATAAAAGTTAAAGATTTCAAATGATGGAGTGTTAAAGAGTATAATTCGAATTTAAAATATTCCATGGCCTTTAAAACAAGTGATGCCAAATAGATGAATAGTTTTGTGCTCTTAAAAACTCGAATGTGATAGTTAATATTCGAATGTAATTGTAAATATTTTCAAAAATCTTTTTAATGATAAGATTTTTTGTTGTATTAAGAAGAAAAACAAGGAAGTTGAATACACACATTATAAAATATAAACTTTTTGAAATTTGAAATATATAAGACTTAAGGTTAAAGTCTGGTTTCTCGCCAAGCAAAACAAAATTGTGTCAAGCATCCAAAATCTTGCCAAAAGTCCACCATCTTGTATGGCTATTAGTAATGATATTATTTGCAATAAAAATTGTAACGTTTGCCACATTTGGCAAGAAAGTGCCACAAATTCAACTTTGTAACCGCACATTATTTTTACGTCGAGTTCTGAAAGGTTTAATACATTATTTATAAATTTTTGGCAGTCATGCAAAATCATATCTAGTAATTGATTATTCTATCATTGCAAATAATATTTTTTCTCCTTTAAAAATGTTCTTTAATTTGAAACAAAAATAATATATGATCTTACAATTAAAATGAGTGATGCCAAGTATTACTTAAATTTTAAAAAATGATGACGTAATTTGTAAATTTTAATTATTTTTCAAAGAATTGTAATTTTTCATACAATATTTCTTTTACTGTTTTATTTCAACCAAACATCATAACATTTCAATTAAAAAGCAAATTTATTACAAATCTGATAATTTATCGATACTTTATTTTAAAAAAGATAAAAGTCAAGTTTTTGTCGAATCATTCTATTTATATATTTGGAAGTCAAAATCACAATATATTAATTGTTTATAAATAAAAAATAATTGAAACTGTTAAATTGAAATTTGCATATGCCAGAACATACACAAGAGGGACTTTAGGAAATTATAACTTATAATAGAAAGATTCTGTTACTAGATCCTTCAAAATATACATTTTCGCTTCTATACACCTGCTCCCTCTGTTCTTGTATTATTCTTTTATTACAAAGTAAGATATTTTTAAAGGAATAATGTTATCTTGGAATTAATTTTTTAAAGGTCTCGATGTAGAATAATATCTTAAAAATTTTAAAATAATCATTTTCTATAATATTACTCAGTCGCAATTATCAAATAGATACGCCCTATTGTATGGTCGACAAATTTTAATTTTTCCCATATTCCTCGGGAGAAATTTTCTTTCTTGCCCACATCCAAAATAGCGTATATTTGACGAATATTTTAGCGTTTGATGAAAGTTTGTCAATTTTGCCGACTTAACTATAATCCACCAGTCTAGATAATAACTGCGATTTATGGATATTTAAATATTTTCACTTCATCATAAATATTCATCAAAATATTTTTCAATTTTTATTTAAAAAGGGAATCTTTTATAGCACATTCTTCAAATTGTACATTTTATCTGCTTAATACATGAATAGGCACTGCTCCATAATCACAAACACAATCCGGCCCTTTTAAAGAAATTTTTTTAAAACGAACACTTCAGACAAACACACATATATAGTAGATTTGGTCAGTTCACAAATGCTCTCTATCACATAATTTCCTTATCAGGCATACCACCTAGCATATTTCCGCATTTGCTGTATTGACATATAATTTTACAGCCTTTACATTGCAGTTGTTACAACTTTGCATTTTTTTTCTGTTAATTATTAATTTCTTTACCTGAGCTTGAAATTTAGTTATAACTAACTGACTTAAAAATAAATTGATTAGTACAATCACAAAGAAAATGCAATAAAACCCTGATAAACAGTTAATCATGCTAACTGAAGGATTAAGATACCATAAGCTAGTTGCTTGTAACAACTAACTTTACAGAAATTTGATAGGGAATTTCAAATACTGAAATTACATTCAGGATGATGATTTCACAAGATTTTTCGGTATTTGTAATTTCATCCATATTTATTTGGATGCATAATTGTAGATAATTGCCTTGAATTGTATAATTCTTTTTGCTCAATTTTGTGAAACCTAGAAAAATCCGCATTCCTGGAGATTTAATGATTGTGATGTTACAACACTGATTAAATGATATACCATATTTCACTAAACACTTACATTTCGTCCGGGATTTCAAATAATTACATCAAATACACCATGACGATTACAACAATGAGATTCAACCAGGTTTGATAATATTGTTGGTGATATTTACCACTGTTTAAACAAAGACACGAATAAGGGATGTTTCAATACTTAATTTGTTTCGAAAATCAAAGTTTCGAAGTCTCTTGTAAAAAGCTGAAATATAGCTGACTTCAGCAATTTAAGTAGATATTCAAGCTCTAAAGAGCTTCAGATGCACATTGTTCACAGAAGACGAAGATAATCCACACATCTGAAACGGTAATACAAATGGCATTCATCAAAGAAAAAGAGTAGCTGATAGAAATAAAATAAGAATAATAAAAAAAGAATCTCAAAAAATCACGACTCAAACTGTATGCGCATATCACATGACAGCGAATGAATCATCTTTGGAGGAAGGGGCTCAAACGTACTTTCAGGCAGATCACAAAAAACGAGCGTATCACAAAAACTCTCTGCAAAATCAGTCTCACAGTCTCGATGCAGCCGAGTCTATAAACATGGACTCGCTTGGAGACACCAGACCTTGTCTTTCCCAAATTCTAAAAGTCTCTTGATCAGGTGGCGTCAACTCGCTTTGAGGGGTGGACTCACCCTGCTGATTGTCTAGTGGCAACTGAGGGACGAAAACGTGCGTGGCCGGTCCAGAGATGGACACATCACTCTCTTCAACTACATCTTCGCAGTCCAAGGACGAGTTGTGCCAAGGATGAGTCGCTGGCTGGGATACGACACGACCGTAGCGATCCGGCACGGCATGATGATGATGATGGTGGTGCAGGTGGTGATGTGGGTGGTGCCCGACTGACCTATCCGGTAATGAGGCTGTGTCGCTGAATGGTGAGTGGATACCTGGACTTAAATGCGTAAATTCACTGTCCCTGATTGCTGGGGTAAACGTATGTGTGGCGGATGGTGTTGAAGGTCTGACTTGCAGAGGTATGACCTGACATGAATGTCTGTCTTGACATTCACCGAGATTCTGACCTCTCTTGCTCAGCTGCTGGTTACCGCTATTCATGTCAGACACAGAGAACTTCATAGGTTCCTTGCCTCCCATGAAAGAGCTGAGGGTTCGAGGCCAAGAATTCTGCTTGTCTAGATCTGGGGGAGAGTCCGGCTTTATGTGACCGAACAGAGTGGATCCTTTTGGTGAGAACATCTTCCTGTCCAAAGTGCTGGCAGCTATCTTGTCCCTTCGTTCTGCTTCTTCATCAATGTAGCCTATGGAGGAACTGTAGGAACTTCGGCTTTTGGGTTCTGCAGGGAGTGAGCTGAGTTCCGTGTCCTTAGAGGATGTGACATCCGGAATTTCGTTCTTGACGGCTTCGCGGTAGGATCTTTTGTCTTCATTATCACTGTCGGTCGTTTCGACTACGACGGCTGGGCTCAAACCGAAGGTGTAATGACTGCTGGTGATTTCCGATCCAAGGTGTTCACTGCCGAATTTCGATTGATCTTGAGATGATTCCGAATTGGATCTGAAACACATTTATAGTTTATTAGAACTTCAATAACGTGAAAAACAATACTTTTTTTTCTTTGTTTCGCATGCATTTTAAGGTTTAACATAAAGGAAATGTTGATATTCAGTGTTTCAGACAATACATTTAATAGTAATGCTCTACTAGGCATAGACATAAATTTGAATTTAAGCAATACGCTAGCAATAAAACACTTTTTTGTGGCTTTTTCGGAATTAATTTTTATAACAATGCTAATAAGCGTTTTGCATATATTTTAATCTAGATTTAATATTAATTTACCGAACACAATTTACAAATTTACTGAGAATGAATTTAACATCTGTATCGTGCAAATTACAACCATGGTTTCTATTTTACAGATATATTTAGTATTATTAGAAGATTTTTAAATAATTGCAAATGAGGTAATATTAGAATACATGAATAATATTGGTATATTATTGGTAATTTATCGAATTCTACTGGTTGCATAAAATTCAAGTTCGTGTTTGACCTTCAAATCGGTTTTCACAAATGAACTAGATATTATCTTTTGTACAGGTAGAAATGGCATTCCAGCAATATAGGTCATGTAGTTCAATAACCAGTTTTACAGAGTGAAAACAACTACGATTTGTTTTTCCAGACAATAAAGCTGATTTTCCATCAGAAACTGATAGATGAAGATAATAACAGATGTTATCAGTCGACGTTCGCACATTGGTTTTATTTGTGGTGAGAAATTTTATGATATCAGAATGCTACCGATGCATATGGATAAAAGAAAATTTTATTTTTACTTCGTATGAAAAACTGTTATTTAAAAGATCCAAAGTTTTTTTTAATGCTTTTTAGAATATTTCTAACGCATACAATTATTTCTTTCGCTGAAGAATTTAAATGTAAATATTACAGGACCGTAAGAAAATATGTCAGAATTTTTTTTGTCCGAGTCGTTTTTCATAGCAGGTTTGAAGATAAAAGAAATGATATATTAAAAAAAATTTCACTAAATACATTTTGAAAAATACAATCAGCTTATAATTTTTACTCAGCAGAGTAGTTGTATTATGCTTGTAAATAATGAAGACGGATTTTTGAATTAATGCTGTGACCATGTGACCAAGGAAAGTAACATATAGATTTATTCGTATGCAAACAAAACTTTGAACTTTCTTCTTATCATATCAAAATATTTGCTCATTATCATTTTTGTCAAAGAAGTCATAACCATTCATAATCAGTGCAATTTTTAAAATAAAGCTGTACAATAGGTACAGAGTATAAAATGTAAATATTAATTTACAATATGTACTTAAATATTCATATCGTAAAAAATTAAACAGCAAATGTTTAGGTTAATTTATTTAATATAAGAAACCAGAAATAATTCTAATATCCATCTGGATTTTGAGTATTAAATAAATTTGTTCTAATTAAGAGATTATAATTAAATTTCTTTTAACTTATCTTTCGTAAATTGTTAAGATATTTTGGCATGATCTAACGAAAATAAAATAATTTGACCTTTCAATTTTTCTTTTATTTATATGCGTTTGATAACTTTCAACTTTTTGTATGATTCAAACTTTTTATTTATTCATAATGGGTTTTTTGACAATTTTCAACTTCCTATTTATTTATATACTTTTTGTATACTTTCAACTTCTCATTTATTTATATGCTTTCGCTAACTTTCAGCATTTTGTGCGCTTTCCACTTCTCATTTATAATTACCTGCTTTTAATTGAATTTTTTTTTTCAACTTCAAACTATGCAAAACATTTTTTTTATCGAAACTTAAAGTTTTCTGTCTAAATATATATAAAAAATGTAACTATAAAAAATGACAAAAAAGGAAAATATACAGTTTACGAATTATTCAAAAATAAGATTGGCCCCAGATATTATTCTTTTAAATAAGCAAATACAATTTTCTCTTAATTTTAATTTTTACAGTAATTTTTAAATGATAGCTCAAAAACCCTATGTCGTCTTTAAAGACGAGTATTTTAAAGATGAAATAGTGATAGGTTCACTCCTTTTCAATTCATTGTAAAATAACACTTATAATTAATTTAGACCATCTGTAGTACCTATAATAATTTTTTGACAGGAGGACAATAACGCCCACAAAATGATTGGAGAGGATTCCATATAAACAGCACGTTTCGTGAGATCAAATTACAAACTAGTATATATATATATATATATATATATATATATATACCAGACTGTAAGTAGAAGTAAAAAAAAGTTGAAATAATGGCCTATTGTTACTGCATATTTATCGGCCTGTAAGCTAAGATAAAAAATTTACTAATTCAGCATCTAATATACTGTCCTGTAAGTAAAGATGTAAAGAAAATCGAAACTGGAAAGTATATGGAATGGTCTATTGGTCCTGTATATACACTATCTTGTAAGGAATGTTAAAAATTTGGTAACACAGCATATTAATCTGTAAGCAAAATCGAAAAAATCTAATATAAATAAGAAAATTCGAATCTTGTATGTCTATTGATACAGCATATGTAGTAGCTTGTAAGTAACAACAAAAAAATCTACAGTTACAGCATTAGCCTTTAAGTAAAGCTAATTCTTGAATGTAAGAAAATCCTAATGATCTATTAGAGTAGCATTAAACATGAGTATGTAATTAAAGCTAAAAATACATGAGTTTCTAGCATTTACAAGAACTTGTAGGTAAAACAAACAAAAAAATATATTGATACAGTTTCTGTATTACTTGTAAGTAAAGTTTCACTATTCATAATTTAAAAAACTGCGAAATAGGTTTCGGAATTCATTGGTAAGTGCGTTTGTGTTGTATGCGGTGG
This sequence comes from Argiope aurantia, assembly GCA_026543865.1. Taxonomy (NCBI): domain Eukaryota; kingdom Metazoa; phylum Arthropoda; class Arachnida; order Araneae; family Araneidae; genus Argiope; species Argiope aurantia. The sequence goes on along the minus strand of JAPMOR010023249.1, from coordinate 18,484 downwards.
TTAACTATTAGATGCCATGATCCCTATTTGGGGAATTTGGAATTTTACATTCATAATTCAGCTCTAAAAATATATTTGAAACGCCTTTCAATTTAGTTTCATTCTATATATATCAGTCAATATTGTGTGTAAAAGAAAGTGTGTATTCTGTATTTCGTTTCTTTACAATCAGCAAGCAAATATGTAATTCGTCTGTAAGTTAAACGCAATAGACTAGTCATATTTGAAGTATTATATTTTTGGTTTGATTTTTATATTATAATAAAATACTGTACAGGAATACATAATATAGATGTTCTAGTAACAGCATGTTAACTAATACTGTTTTTTTTTATTGAAATGATTTTTATGATTATTTTATAACGATACTCTTATTTAAAAACATCATATTTTCAAAACAAATTATAATTTGTATATAATTATGCTGCTACATAACTTTTCCTACACAAATACCCAATTAGCACAAAATATTCTACGATATTCCTACAATATAGTTAGAAGATCTGAATGCCTGCCAATGTAGGGAAGATATCTATCTAACAATATCGTTCGGTAGTTTGTGCTAATAGGGCCAAAAATGTTGGCCAAAATGTTTCTGGCCAAAAATGTTGAAAATAAAATTTGGCAGTAAATGGTTAAAGTTTAGACAGAAACTGATTTGAAAACTTCAGTATCAATTGTTGCAAAATAAAATACCACTTTTCAAGGCAATTAGTTGAAAAAAAAGCGTTATTGCATAAAGATTATTATTATTATATAATAACTGTTCATCTCACCTGCTCATACTCTTGTTCTTAGATCCTCTTCTAGCCTTATCATCCTTGCTGGCTGTACTTTTCAACGTATTTCCACTGCTGCTGAATGTCAACAACTGGGCTGACCCTCGAGTTATAGTCGCATAATCCAGCACGGCATCAGAAGGTATAGGTATCGGATCATCGTAGCTAACATCACAGCAATCGTCTTTGACTGAAGAGGTGACATCTACGGGGAGAGAGGTCTTTTCCTGCCCCCAGAAAGCATTGGTGTTGAAGGGTCCAACGTTAGTCATGTCTGCACTGCCCAGTCGAGTTGTCGTCGAGTGTCCATTTTGCTTGTTGTGCCCGGAATTGGAATTGCCTGACCAACTGCCAGGTGGTACCATACCGCGGTATTTTTTGAAGGTTCCAGTCTTTAGAAGTTGATACCTATGAGAAAAGTATAATAAAGTTACTACATTAATTATTTACAAGAAAAAAGTATATTGAACAATTATTAATCCATTGGTGCTTAATCGATTAATTATTGCCGTGAAAAAAAATTGAATAATGGTGTTTAATGGATTAATTATTGCAATGAAAATGATAAATTGAAAAGCGCTACTTATGGAGTTATTATTATGAATAAAAATTGATAACAATTCATTTTAAAGAATAATACGAGAATATTTTAAATAATTTCTTCAATGTATTATTGCTATAAAAAATTATTTGGATATATAGTTAACTGGTCCACCGTGTATATTAGCTGTACTTAATTTCTCTTACATCTGTTTTAAGCATAACACGTTTTTCATTTCTTCAAACAAGGATTTTTAAGCATCATGTTATAAAAGACATTAAAACTGTGCAATTAAAATAGCCTTACGCCTGCTCTGTAATTTGTTTGCACGGATCTTCTTAATGGAACTGTCTAACTGGTAGTCACTTTCTGTAATTCATCTACTTCTGTTTTAATCAATTAAACTGTGCACATAAAACACATAATCTTTCTTCCTCAGCTTTAAAAAATGAAAGGAAAATTACATGATTAAATATTTGATGAAGCGATGAAAACTGTGTGAATTTCATTGCAGCAATAAAATTTATTGTTAAAAATTATACAAAAAAATTTTTTTTAGAATTTTAAGGAAAAATATTACACAAAAATTAAATTAATATTTTTGAAATAATATTTTTTTAAAATATTGGATCGTAGTGCCTTTGTGTTTATTGTATTATCTTTGAGTAGTAAAATTTTCAGAATTATCATTTTTAATTATCTTAAATTGTAATTAAAATTTCAAAAAAAAATATATTTTGAACTGCACATTTTTGTACTCTATTGTATATTAATTCCAAATGTGATTAATATAGGTCATACAGTATGACCTGTAGAGCTTTAACACATAGTATTACACAACATAAACACATAAAACCTCTTTTAGTATTAGTACAGATTGTTAAATGTCATTATTACAATTTCAACATTCATTTTAAGAGCAATAACATGTTTGCTTACTTGCGGTTCTATAAATATTTACATTTGCTTTTACATTATGTGATATCAAGTCAGAAAGGCAAAAAGACATGGTGCAAAATTATTTTCTGAATGCACAAACTTTTACTTATTTTTTTTAAAATAAAACCGCATCATTTGTTAATATCTTTTTTTTAAAAAAAAAATAAGCCTTTCAATATCTTGTGATGCACTTTATGAATAATTTATTAAATTATTTAAAAAATATTTTGATACCTATATCTTTTTTCTTTTTTTCAAGTAGATTCACACAATAAATTCCACTAATAAGTACAATTTTTATAAAATCATTGTATTCACTTAAATAATATTATAATTATTATTTATATAATATGTACAATACTATATTCAGTAAATTATTTAAACATCATTTGATTCAATAATACAAACTATATTTAATAATGAAAATTTAACATAAATTTATACAAAGATTGTTATAAGCACTGTAGTAGTTATATTTAAATTCCTTAATTATAAAAAATAAACCTGAATTGTTGTATTATCTTTGAGTTAATAATTGTTGTATTAAATATAATGCGACATCTAAACATTCAGATGGTAGTGTGAATTTGGAAATAAGAACTCTGCATTTTCAACAATTTGTACAAAATCTGCTATGTAACATTTTTGAACTGCCTTACACTTTCTTATAATGTTTTAAAACTGTAATATAAAGTATCTAAATAATACTGAAATATATTTTCTAAAATCTATTGTCCATCCATTAAATTCTTAAGCATATTAATTGAATAAAATTCTTGTTTATATATTAAGATGACAATTTTGGTTTTTTTCAAAGCAGACATTTAATTGGTATTCCAAGTAAATTGTTTTTGTTGCATAAATTTTTAGATATCGCTTTTTTCAGGTTACTAACAATGGACAAAAAAAAAGCAATATACAAATAATCATTTGTGCACTGATTATTAATGTAAAGATTAATAGCTCTTTAAAATATAATAAAAACCAACCAGTATTAATCAGCATATCATTATTAAAAAAAACTTGATTATTAAACTTGGGAAGTTGAATAAAATATTAATTATTAATATATAAATAATAAAATTGTTAATATTATAATTGTTAATATATAATATTAAAATCTTTATAATTATAATCAGATGATGATAATAAGGTATAAAAATAATTATTATTTAGCGGATAAATTTGTGAAAAGCCAAGTAACTTGGGGTTAAATAAATAATTTGAGATAAGGTACTGACATATTTTAAATAAAGCATAAGAAAGTATAAAAAAAACATTGAAATATGAGTATTTAAATAACATAACATATGAATAATATAGTATATCAGTAGGCGAGTAAGTATAACATATGAGCATTGACGTAGAAGCAAGGAATTAAAATATTATGACTTTTAAATATATATAATTTGTAGCAAAGAAAAAAATATATATCATCGACAAAGTATGCTAATAATACGTATGATGTGTATCAGATGTGGAATTGTGAAGCTCTTGCATTCCTTTAATAATCTCTTTCAAAATATAAATATATTTTGAAAGAGATCTTCTATTTCAGAAAAATTAAAGCATGTTTGTATATATATATATATATGTAAGCATTATTTTTTGTAAAGCATAATGTAGTTTCGAAGACATTGAAGATACTTTTTACATTTTTAAATTCATTTTAATCCATCGGGAAAGCATAATTATCTACAAGCAAAGACACGGACAAGGCACGTCCGCCACAGCGCGACACAAAAGCAGAAGTCGAAAAAGAACGAAATAAATTATCCATCGTCTTATATAACTTGAGATATTGATAATAGGGAAAATATTTTTTCATAGTGCTAATATATTAATAAGTTTCTGATGGAGATTTCTGACGCATGTCAATCACAAGTAAGTATCACACAGGGATCTTTTAAAAAGAAGGTGCTTACTGGACATTTTTCTATCCTTTCACGTGGAGCATGGGAATGTGTCGGCGTTTAGCCGATTCAGCAATTTTATAAAGCTTCTCTTGATTTAATTAAGTAGAGAAAGTGGAATTGAATCAAGAAATCAGAGAATGAACTTACTATGGGCTAAATTAAAATAAAATCTTGGAAATTAATTAAATTGAATTTATGAGTTTAAAATATCATTACATATATGTTTCAGGAATAATAAATATTACCAACAGTCTTTAACTCTAGAGCTGAAAATATTTCTTACCAAGCACTTCTGGCTTCCGGGTACTGCAGGCATCTGACAATAAATATGAGAAATCCTTGAAGCGAGTTGGCAACGCAGAAGATATACTGGAAAATGAGTCTAGCTTCACCCACAGCGAAGGCTCCGAATACCCACGAAACTCCGAGTAAAACCTGTATGGAAAATATGATTTCAATAATCAATAAAATCATGTAAATAAAAACTATACATATACAATCATAATTAAGTATTTATTACCGCTAACCATAAACAGGCGCATTTACTTTGACTTTTAAATAAAAGAAATATACGGGTACTTTATTGATATATTCGAAAATTTAGCATTAAATTTAAATGGCTGTAACTTTCTTGTAAACAAGGATATTAAGAACAACTTTAACTATAGTGCAGGAGAAAGATAAAATTTTTATTATGTTTGTAATAATTGCTGTATGTGACTTCTCTTGGTTACATCGGCAGCATGGGCCATGGATATCCCATTTTACAATCATACCTTTAGATCATTCCATTTTACACTCAAAGAAGGTATTATGACCTAGTTTGTGACATATCTTAATAAGATGAAGACATTAAAACATTTAGATAAACACATGAAGGCAAATATCGGTCACGCATCATCAATAGGCGCGAAAATGATTCATAGTTAAATAGATTACCACGTGAATGTCTTCCGTATGACCAAGGACAATTATTACATTCGCTCATAGATTTTCACTTCTGTGAAATATTTAATTTTTTCTCTATCGTTTTTTATAATAATGTTGTAGTTATTTAAAATTGGTGCAACTTACTCGAATAACTCAAAGGCATGTTGCATTTGTTTTTCAGAGAAAATTCGATTAGGAGTTTTCAAAATGAAAAGCATAGTTTCAGATAAGACATGATTAACATTAAGTTTGCTAAAATATTCTGCGCTTTAGGAAAGAAAATTGAACACATATGATATTCTTCAAACGTTGTGGTTACCAGTAAAAATGTCATGGCGTTTCTGATTTTTTAAAAGAAAGAATAATTATGTTTACAGGAAAGTCTTTAAGCAAATGACTGAAGAGCAAAACATAAAGAATACTTAAGTTGAGTCAGTTATCTAGCCAGAAAAGATGTGCAAAAATATAACCAAAATGAAATAATCAACACTCTAATTTTCAATCATTTAAGAATTATAAAGCATATGTAAATCAAGTTTTTGAAATAAATGTTTGAATAATATTTAACATAAATATTATAAAAGTTCAAAAATGGATAATTTTAAAGAATATTATTGGAGCATCGCATTAAAATTGGAAAATGTCGAAAAGTAGATACCAATGCAAATTTGTGATGATTTTTAAATAAGGCCGGTTGAATGTGTTTCAAGAAAACATGACCCGTTTTTGGCTTGCAGTAATATACAAATAGCAACTAATTCCTTTAATGTTAATTTAATTGTGGTTTAGTATTAGTATTCGTTCAGCATCGTATTTTAAAAGCGTGTGAAAACCTTAACGTCAGGAACGGTATTAATCTACTAATTTGTTGACAGTTGTTTTTTTTTTCAAATTTGTGAGCAATAAATGCAAAGCTCGCTTTATTTGTTAACGGCATTTACATTTATAAGTTGTTTGTATTAACATAGTTTTTTTAAAATAGAAGGAATAAAAGAAAATAAAATGAGTCTTTACTGATTTTGTCAATCAAGCCCATCATAGTAAAAAATATGCTAAAATTAATTTCTATAGGTTATTTTATTCTACATGTTAAAATTAATTTCTATAATTAGTAGTAGTAATATAACTGTTATCATTACTAATTCGTAGCAATAACAGAAATAAAGCCAATTAAGGAATGATACATATTTATGAAGATTCACAAAATATAATACGTTAAGATTGTTAATGACATGGATTTTGGATTCCAATGAAGAAATTTTTACCATGACAGTGAATGCTCCTCTGACTTGGGCAGTGGTGACCAGGATCTTATCTTTCTTGCTACATTGTGGTGGCTTCTTGGCGGACACATTCCTGGGAGTGAAGAGGACTCGCGTCACCATCAGAAATACCGTCAGGTTGACAAAAAGAATCAGGCAAGAGGGTCCCAAGAAGCTGATGTAGTACACGTAAGGGTTGGATGCTGATAACATGCAGCTGAAAAAACGAGAAAAGAAAGCCTCAGAATCGGTGCTTAGAAATATATCAAAGGCAGACAGTGTTTAAGTTGATAGCATATGGCAAGCTTCAAATTGTATCATTACGTCTAGTTAGAGAGTCCTGTTAAAGATGTTAGTGTCATTTAAAAGTAATTAATATATTTAAATAGAAATTAGGTTTAACATTTACATTGCGCTTAAAAGGAATTTATAAATTAGAAACGATAAGCGGTTTATTAATTAGATACGGAATGATAAGGAATTTATTAATTAGATGAGGAATTTATAAATTAGAAACGATAAGCGATTTATTAATTAGATAAG
>JAPMOR010023249.1:0-11564 GCA_026543865.1 Argiope aurantia | reverse complement strand
AATTTATAAATTAGAAACGATAAGCGATTTATTAATTAGATAAGAAATGATAAGGAATTTATTAAGTAGATAAGGAATTTATCAATTAGATAAGGAATGATAAGGTATTTATCAATTAGGCAAGGAATGATAAGGAATTAATTAATTAGATTAGGAAATATAAGAAATTTATTAATTAGACAAAAATGATAAGGATTTTGTTTATTAGATAAGAAATTATAAGGAATTTATTAATTAGAATAAAGAAAAATTAGATTGTGACTACTATAAAAGAAAAAATACATAAAAGCAAAATTTTTTTAATACATATTTAAAAAGAAGCGTGACAGAGCAGTGAGCAATCATTAAGAAAACAGAAACTTGTGTGGTTACTATTCTGTGTAATAAATCTCTATAATGAAAAAAAAAAATGGGACTGAACAGAGAGGAATTCTAAGAGGTATAGAAACTAGTATGGTTAATGTTCTGTACAATAAAACTTTTTGCGCTTAAAAAGAAGTGATGGTGAACAGTAAGGAGTCTTAAGAAGGGTAAAAATTTGCATAGCGTCATTCAGAGTTATGCTGCCATTCATAAATTCCTAAGAAGGCATTTTGACTTAAATTGTCTTCTGCTACGGTAAGTTGAATTTTAACTTCATAGTACATACTTGAGAAATTGAATAAGAAAAAAGATTTTTATGAAAAAAATCGAAACATTTTGGATTAAAAATAAATTGATATTTACTAAAAGAAGTAAAAATTATTACTTTGTTAAGAGAACATATGCTTTTGAATTGTTTACAATATTAAAAATAAATTGAACTAAATTTTGTTAAATTAAAGATACGAAAAAACAAAAAACTGGCAGTTAAGCTAAATTGTCTGTTTTTGTCACTGTATCAAACTAAAGTAAAATAGTTTAGATACTTAATTAATTTAATATTTTCATTATCTTTCATTTTAGTGCCATAAAAGTAACAATTGCTTGCACGATAATATTATTAGTTTATATAATAGTTCTCACAGTGTTATTATTTTGTTAAATATACTTGATTATCAAGCTTTATATTTAAAAAAAATAAAGAAAATTATTAGAGAATTTATTATAATAGTAGTGTGCAGCTAATGTGTAACAACATCCATATTTTTGAGCAGCTCTTAAAAATCTTCTACTTCTGAACTCAATGTAATTTAAGAGAGCAATAAAATGTTATTCAATTTTTTTTGCATAAAAGCTTTATTGTTATCATTTACAAAAATTTCACATAATATAAATTCTAGAAAATAGTTTGAATTCCATAGCATAATGAATTTTTGAGTGTTTTTGTCATGTGGGATAGTAGTGCCATCTATGATTCTTTTATGGTACTATTTTATATTCCATTATAAAAAATTAATTTAAAAGAAAGTTATTATTATTCAGCATATTAAATAACTTTGGACAAAAAATTTATCAATTAGGATGTACGTATTAAATGTAGTTAGTTGATTGCTTACTATTCATTTCGGTTGTAGTAAACTTCCCAGTCCATTAGAACCGTTACTCCAACAATGATAAATGGAATTCCTGAAACAATAAAAAAAATGTATTAACATTAAATTCATTCTATTAACAAATGTCAAGATAATTAAATTAAGCAACCCAAATTAATTTTTTATGTCAAAAAATTTATAGAATCTGCAGTAGAGCTTCTAGTTTTCTATTCAAACTTCTACTTCTATAAGTTGATTGTGTTTGAATTCAATTAACCTCAAGATTACCTCAAAAAAAGTATTTTTTGACGGACATTAAAGATGCAATATTTTAAGAGATTTATAGATGTTTTGTTTACTTTATTCATGATTCTTCCTATGGAGTCAAGAGCCATTATGCTAATTAAAATATAAATGTATCAGTAATTTATTTGCTAATAGTAAGTTTTCTTTTCCGGTACTATAGCTTTACTTATTCTCCTCATATAGACTGCGCAGATATTAAAATTTATCTTCCATTTTTAGCTATCAATAACGAAAAAAAAAAACAGAATTAAATATTATAAAGCAATGAAAACGATTTGAATTTCATTGCAACAATGAAATGTATTATTAAAAATTATACAAAGAGTATTTTTTTAAAAATTGACAAAATTTAGTAATTAGTTGCGTTACATCTGAATTTATTTATTTAGAAAGATACTTTTTAAATTTTAAAATGGTGTAAATATCAGTTTTTGTGGAATAATATATTGAAAGTTTAAGCGGGAAAACACAAAAATTTATAACGTTATATAAGTGGAAGAAAAAGCTTGAGATTGTCTTATAATTGGTATTATGATGTTTAAGAAAATAATTGCTAAAATATAATAAATGAAAGTATAACAAAATGAAATCATGTTTAAAGACTATAAACAAAAGATATATTTTTAAAATATTGTTTGAGATGTAATACATAATTACTTATACTAATTTTCTTTATGATGAAAGCTTGAATTATGCAATTTCATTATATTTAAAGACTATGTAGTACAGACTTTTTAAAACTGAAGCTATATTATTTGGAGATTTTTGTGCAATAAAGAGAAAAAACTCCGCACCGCACATTCTTCGTTTTTCAGTAATTGATTATTGTATTTAAAGTAATACTTTATGCAAAAATGTGCAGTAGTTTTATTTTTTCAGTGCAAATTACACACAAACAGTTTGGAAATGCTAATTTTCTATCCATAAAATGGTAAATTATTTCTATTTAATGAGATTAAAAATGAATTAAAAATTTAGCATCAAATATTTATATGATAGAATAAATGAAAAATTTGAACATGATATAAAATGATGGCAATTAATTGTTAATAATTGCAATTGATTTATATTGATTAATGCTTACCCCAAGCCAGAATAGCTCTTTTAAGCATGAAATGGGATTCTGAAGATGCAAAAACATGAATAAGAAGTTGATACATGTTGATAGCCTCCACACACATCCATGTCAGTGTTGTCAAAAGGAAGTAGTGTATGAGAATTGCAACTGTAACACACACATCGACTCCCCCAAGTACATGTCCTTTTTGAGAGCCAACTACGAATACAGCATTCATCATCAGCATCGACACACAAAGATGAATTAAAATTTGTCCTGGGTGATCCCGATTTAAGCATCTGGAATTTTATGACAAATACTTGTTTAATTTCTTAAGAAACTAATATTTATAAAAAATTATCATATGAGTACATTTTCAAAAATTATCATAATTTATTAGAAATAAATAATTACAGCTTAACATTGTGCTTTACAAGAATTTACTGACTTACTATTCACGATCAATCAAAATAATTAAGAGCGCACTTAAAATGCAGCAATCTATTCTTTCATCATGAACATTCAAGTTTCCTCTTTGCAGTTGTTCTTGTGCTGCCATCTATCGACTTATTTTAAGACTACAAGACCAATGTCTTTAGCTTTCTGCTATAGATGGCAGCACGAAATCTTTTGCTAAATATTTTCATGTTAAATTAATTCCGTCAAACCTTTTTTTTTATAATATTAGATCAACTACAAGTAAGAAAAAATTGCATCTATCAATTTTAAATTAGGTTTTAATAAAAAAAAGCGAAGAACGTGATTTAATTTTTGAAGTAATTTAAAGATTATATAAAATGTTTCTGTTGTTAAGAAATGGTATTAAAAATTAATTAAATATTTTTAAAAATATTGACATTTATAATTTTAGGCAAAATTACTTTTTTACTATCAATAAAATTAGCTCATGTAGAATGATAATTATGGAGTCATTAAGTATGTCTTATTTTGTCTAAATTTAAACATTAGATCGATTATACAAATTCAGAAATTATTGACACAAAATAATTTTTTAATTATTAAATAAAAAATATTTAAAATTAAAAATATATGATTTATTCTTTTCAAATGCTATTGTTACTACTGAATTATTACTAGTTTTTATTAATGCTTTATTAATTGAAAATATTTTTTCGCGATTACAATTGTATAGAATACAGCACGATAAACATAAAATAATGATAAATAATGCATTTATTTACCTAAATAAAGAGTATGTAATTATTGTGAGGACTAGCCCCAGCATTGACAAACCACATCCAATATAAGATATGATCGAAAGTGTAAACAGATGATCAGGTGAAATCCCTTCGTTTGGAGTAGGATCCTATATAAAAAAATAAAAACATGTGTAATTATTTTTATTAAATTTTTAACTGAAAAAATAAGAATAATCTTGAACAATAATATTAAAAATCAAAACTTTTATGATGCGGTAAGGAATAATTCTTTTGCGATATTAATTTTAATGTATTTTGAAATGTAAATTTAATGTGAAAATATTATCCTTACAATCGTTTAAACATAATGTATTAAATGAATTAAACTGAATGCATTAAATATATTTAACTGAAAATTAACAAGAATAAATCATAATTCCTGTTGGGAAAGACGACAGTAGAAGGAAGATTTTGTGTTTCGAATCTTCAAAGGGCAGCTAAATCATCATGGAAAAGAAAATTGACGAAAAATTAAAATCAGTGTTTAGTTTTGAAACCCTACGTAAAAATTTGTTAAATTTTACATAAAAAACAATGAATAAAAGAGCCAACTGGAAAAAAAAGGAAATAAGCACACACACACACACAAAAAGAAATTTTCATAATATGCACAAAACATGTTTTACTATATAGACGTTATTACTTGGCCCTTTAAAGAAATGAAACCACCAAATCTCTATAAATTATAAACTTGAATGTTTGATTTAAGTGTATTTTTTCTCCTACAATCCATACCTTTTATTTTAAAGCTACGAATTTTAGCATATATGTATATAGTTTATTAAACGGTAAAAATGTGCACTTAAAATGGATTTTTTGGAATCTTAATTAAAAAATTATTAATTAAAAATAAAGATTAAAATTAATGTATTAATTAATAAAATTATTTTTGAATTTATTCCGATCATTTATTTATGTCCACAGACATCATCATTTCTCTGATATTTAAACATTCTTTGTTACATCAAATATTTAATTGCATGATTTTCTTTTACTGTTCGCAGCTAAAAAAAAATAGTCTTTTTAATATATGTGTAGTTTATATAATGATTTAGAAAAGGAAAATTTCAGAACCGCGAAGGTTAGAACATAGATAAACAGAACAATTATATTATTAATAATACCATCATTAATGATACCATAATTCATTACCATTACAAATGTTCATTTAATAATGGATAGAGAATTTGGAAGAATAATTTGAAACTTAAAAATAGTATACTGACGAAATCACGGATAAGAAATTATAAATAAGAGATGTAATTGATATTAGACTCTGAAGAACAAGCTGGTTGCAAAAGGTGGTTAGTAAATAAATGATATAAAATATATCTTATAAGAGTTTGAATTAAAAAAATATAGGAAAGAAAAATATGAACCATTTTTATTTCCCTGAGAAAACGGTGTTCAGATTACTTACTTTCTTCAAACTGCCAGTTTAATTAATATATATACGTTAATGAATAATAGCAACAGTTTCTTCTTTAAAAATTCAAATATCGTATGCATATTTCATTATATAGTATTTCAAAACCAAATAAATAAACTAATTCAAATTATACTCTTATTACTGGAAAAGTTTTATTGTTAGATTATAATGAACTAATCATTAAAAAATCGAATTTATACATTGTGAATACAGAAACATCTGCACAGCAACTGAATACTGATGGTCATGTTTTTTAAAAATAAATTTAAAATTTCTCATAAATAGAAATTTTAAATTTAAAAATTAATTCAAATTCAAAAGCTCATAAATAGAAATTACTTGTCTGGCATTCCTCCTCATCATTTATAAACATATGAAAGCAACTTTTGTCAAAAACCTTTATATTAAGTTTATTATCAATATATTAAGTGCATATCCAGCATTTAATTGAGCAAAGTATTTTGAAATTAATTGTGTTTTAGCGCCAAAGCATAATGCAAAATTATGCAATAAAAATTATTAACTCTCTTTAAGAAATGTTCCTTTCCTTTTTATTAATGGAAATAGTCAAATAATTTTGGCTTGGTTTTGGTTTTTTGTGTTTTAATGGCTAATTATGGCTAAACTGCACGAAATAACAAAACGATGTTTTGTGAAATAGAATAGAAAATTACAACTAATATTAAGAAGACATAAAACTTAAAATTAATAATCATTACATGGATGTTCTTAAAACAGTATGAACTGATATTTAATACGTACCAGCAAAAGAGAAAATGAGGTCATATGTGAGGAAAGACAAACTGTTGAATTTCCACTTTGGTTTGTAATCAATCCATCGGTTGACCAAATTCTTTCTGTGTAAATCATATATAAACATAGTTAATATATTAAAGGCATACTGCTTACATTTAAAGTACGAATACACCACTCATTTGGTGCCAATATTTATGATTTTTTTATTATATTTTTTCCTATCACCACTAATCTTAATTTGAAATGAAAATAATTATTTCATTTGATTTTAAATTAATCGTTCCCTACTGTATACTTAATAATTCATGATTTTCATTAATGTCATGATTTTCATTTGGAACAATAGATGGCAGCACAGGCGAAAGTTTCGAATCATCATTTCGACAATAACTGAAAATAATATTTACATCGCTAATGAGAATTGTCTTTATAAAACAGCGCAGGTGATGAGAGAAAAAAGTAGAAAATATTAGAGAAAGAAATAAAAAAATCATCAAATCAAAAATATCACTAATGATATCGAAATGCGGTCAGAAACAATCGATTTATATTGAGAATTTCTCTACAATAAATTATGGCGGGAAATATGGATTTATTATTAATATGTTCGGAAAAGTATGCAAGAAGAAAACTAGCATGAATATTTGACAACTTCGATGAACATGACATTGACTACAGTGGTATCGAATCATGGTTGTTAACACTCAAATAAATAATCACAATGATGATAAAGTGTTGAATTTTAACATTGCCATCAGAACTGATTTGATAAATTCTTAATAATATTTATATTGTTTAAAATGACGATCTTATGATAAGCATATTATTAAAAATAACAACAATTTTTTTTAATGATGTGCATATGATCAATTTGTGAATTAACCCTTTCTAGGGCCTTGGGAAGTATGCTTCCCACCAAATTTATCAATCTTTGTGTGAAATTATGTAGGTTGGCATAAGTTCTGACAAATTTTTTTAGAAAGACAGAAACTTAGATGCTTTAGTTTTTTATTTTACACAAAATGATGTGTCTTGATTTGTTACTTAATTATTAATTAACCAAATTAATTAATTAATCAAATTAAATTTTACTAATAAGCTAAATGAATCCCTTTTCTTATTCTAATTTCAAGCCTAAAAATATTTTAACATAATATGACTAGAAAAAAAATGATCCTTTAAGGGGTTAAAAGAATGAACACGGTTTTTGAAAAGCCTATGTTTAAATTTCTATACAAATAACGACCAGAAAAAATAGAAGAAAAAGATTCAAAAATTTCCCCTTGACTTGTTTAATGAACCATGTTCGTAATATTTTAAAAGGTAGTACAATCCCAATTTTACCAAACAGATTTTTACTAAGCGAGACAGAAAGGATCTACAGGAAAGATGAATAGTGTCAAAATATACACTCAGCTTTTCCCTTGAAAAACTTAACCCACCAACCTTTCCAGATGGGTGAAACTTTCCTTAACTTTGTGAACAGATGGATGAACTGACCAGTGAACAGATGAATGAATCTGCAGAAAGAAACCCACATCCATTAGGCAAACACTTATTATGATTAGTGTATTCATAGATGAAAAAGGAAATCTGGATCCTCTCTGATAGCAGAAGCTTCATCCAACATCTAGCCAGCTGGCATAGTGTGAGAGATGACACTGGAGTAAATATCCTTAAAAAACTGAAGTACCTTTCCTCGACTCATCAGATACAACTGTAATGGATTCCCTCCCATGTTGATATCAGAGGTAATGAGATTGCCGACTTCCTGGCCAAGTCCGATGATGAAGAGGCTTTGATACCTTCTGCTCCTCTCACTTTTACGGAGCTTTCTTCCATCACTTAAAACAGGAATACACTTTCTTGGTGTGTTCCACCAGTGCACCACTGGTATCGAAGTGATCATCCGGGTGGCTCTCTGGCTCTTGTTTGCAGTCGACAAAATCAAATAACCCTCACTCGCTTCCTCAGTGGTCATCTTAGATCATTAAAATATTCTGGTGGCTCCAGGTGCTTTACACCATTTGCTCTAAGGTGCAGGCTTTACCCTGTCTGGCTGGGGCTTACCAGACGAGATATGACAAACAGTCCACTGATGCGTTTGGACTTTTTTTAGGGTGCACAATATCATGAACCCGATCTAGCCTGCTGATCTTAGGGATAGGCAACAACAACAACAGATTAGTGTATAGTTGGATGATATGGGACAAAAAGATCTCACATCCATTCATTCCAACGTAATTGTGCCTAACAATCATTAAGATTGATGAATAGTTGGATGAACAAAATGATCTCGTAAGATCGGGACAAAAATATTTCATATCTAGTCAGTTTTACTCTTCAGTGCAATTGTGCCTAACAATCTTTAAGATTAAAGAACAGTTGGATGAATTTGAAAAAAAAAAAAAGATCCTACATGAACTCAGTTTGCCATTTAATGTAATTTTCGCCAACAATCATTAAGATTAGTGGACAGTTGGATAAATACGAGAAATAAAAACTCTCTCATCCAACCAGTTTTATCCTCTAATGTAATTGTGATTAACCATCATTTCGATTAATATATACCAGATGAATATGAGACAAAATGATCTTGCATATATTCAGCTTTACTTTTTAATCTAATTGTTTGTAACAATTATTACGATTAATGAATACGAAACAAAATGATTTCAAAATCGCACAGATGAGTTTTACAAGCTTGAATAGCTTTAATTTTAGATGAATTTCAAAATCCCCTTTAAGGAAAGATTATTTGAAACATTTCTTACCACTTTCCTTCCAATAAGCGCAGAAAACTCTGACATTCAGAGGGGATGGCAAGACATAGATGAGTGGATCTGTCAAATTGGACACAGTTGCATTCGAGATGCTTGCCTGAAGAACGCGACGACCTGAAATTTTCAAGCAAGAATTCAGTTCATTTACAAGGCAAAGTAATTATGTCAAACTACAAATAAATAAATAAAGCAGTATTAATAATAAAATTCAAAAATAGGATGATTAATATTTAAAAAAACAATCTAAAATCTCAAAATATTATAAATTTTTTAATAATAATCTTTTAATACATGCTCATGATATATATAGTTATTTTGTTTTGTATATTGAATATCTGCAAACATTGATTTCTAACGTGGATAGTGGCATATTCAAAGTAAGCCTCTTTTGAGTAATTAATTGAGTGTGATAACATGGAATATCTACAGTGGAAAATGTGGTAACCTAGTTAAGGCAAAAAATTTGATAAAGCAATTATTATCTTTTTAAGAACTAAAAGGAATATAGAAATTTATAAGAATTTAAAATTAGATGAAAATATGCATTTGTAAAGGAAGGTAATTGCTGTTTCGAATAATTTAAAATAAAAATAAATAAATTGACTGAAAAAGATTGTTATGGATTCATCGAGGAATGAGAAATCACTGAAGTCATCACAAGAAACAAAACGATTATCACAAACAATGATGAATACTGAAATTGTCAAATTTGGAGGTTTCTAAAAAATAGGGAAGCGGATATATTTTTTTCCTTTTTTGTATATTCCACAACAAACATACTTTTTAAAACTTAACCCAAGGAAATATTTCCAAACCATAAAACCATAAATTAAATTATTTAAATCTATAAATTGCGATTCTGGATTTTAAAAAAAAACTGCAATGCTTAGGAAATATATATCAATAAAGCCAGTTTTATGATATTCTCATTTTCAACAGCTCGTTTTTAATTTTGAAGATATTTCTGTGCTAAAGAGGATATTGTGAAAAAATATCTATTTGAAGTTTCAGAATGTTAGTAAACATTAATTGCATTAATAATTAAAATAGCATTCAATACCTGCAAAGCCTGTAGTTTCTGCCTGTAGGCAGTTGTACCTTCTACGATACCCAGAACCATCATAGCAATGCCTCCATCTGGCAGTTGGTTTTTCTCTAAAGAATTTGTCGTTTCTGTATGCCACAAATTTGATCCTCAATTCTTGATTGCTTTGATTTTGTGCCATAAGTAAGGCTTCAAGAGGTATGGTCATCTCTGCATCCTGAAATAGAAGTAATAATTTTAAAAATTAACATTTTAATAATTTTTTTGATGATTAAAGTATTTATTAAATCTATTAAAAATATAAACAGAATATATTTATAGATGTCCCATTTTTTTGTTAAGCTATTGTGGTTATCTTGAAAATTCTTGGATCGAAAAATTCTTCATTTTATCATATTTAAAAAATCAAGAAAAATGAGCATGGTCTTCTTGTGAAGTATCTGAAAATATTCATCAAGAGATCTTTAAGTAATTTATTATAAAAAATTACGTTAATAATTCTGCTTTATTTATGAATGGTACAATAAATAAAGCTATATTTTTAAGAGAGGGATAGCAAAATGTTAGTGTATATTTCAAATTCAACTACTACTTTTATCGAACTACCATATTTTGCAACACTGCAATTAAGTTAAAATCTACATCAGAAGATGGCGCCACAAGTCCTAGTAATCCACTCGACTAGGGTTTTATTTTTCATAAATATGAGAATGGGATCGATTGTCTTAAAATGATTAATTTCTTTTTTTAATTAGAAACTATTTTTGTTTTTATATAAGATTTATATATGTAGAAACTAAAATTAAATTAGACTGAATTCAACTTGGATATTATTTATTATACAGAATTTCATTTTTATATTAAAAAATTGAGTGTAGCTAATAATTTTCAATTATCGAATTCACCAAATAACTTTTAAATTAAATTTAGTTTACTCATCTCAGTAATATAAGCCACTCTGTTTGAAGTAAAATAATAACGTGAGTAACAATAAAATAGCAGTAGTGCAAAGGATAATAGATTTAACGTCGAAAAGTGTTGGAAGAGAGGACCAAAATATAAAAGTACAAAATTATTTCACTTTAAAACTAAAAAAAGACCAATAAAAAAATCATGTTTTTTTTTTGTGGTATATACGTTCTATACTGCACAGTTGTGCAATGAAATTTTTTTTCTAAAAGCTTCTTCCAAGTATAAATTATAAATTATAATGTTCGTTTTAACCGTTTCGCTGATTGTACCGAGTTATTTTGGGATTGTCTCAATTAATTTCTATCCCGAAAAAAGTCGAGCTTAGTCAAATTTGTCAATATGATTTGTTTGATTACATTTTTACACTGCCTGAAGCTTAAAAAGACATAAAACATTTTGCATTGAATGGCATTTTTTGTATTATCAAGTGAGAACATGATGTTGTTTTCATTAGGAGGCTTAAAGCTCGAAATCACGTAGGCAATAAATAAAGCATGAATGGCAACTTTTATCATCATCTTTTAATCGCATATATATTTTTT
>JAPMOR010023248.1:42266-55523 GCA_026543865.1 Argiope aurantia | reverse complement strand
TTTAGATTTGCAATCTAAGTTTGAGGAATTTAAATCAACAACATTTATTCATGAAATGTTTAAACACAATATTTTATAATACATCTGTCTTTTTTATACTATTTTTACAGTAAATAATGGGTCTAAGTCACATGATTTCATAAATAAAAGCCTTTATTTCTAAAATTTTGTTTCTAAATCGATCTTAAACACTTTATCTTCAGGCAAAAATTAGTAGTTGCCGTTCCATTTTATGACAACATCAGCAAGGAGAATGACAACTCGACCGAGAAACGCAGAGGATTAATGCATGCATCGCCGGCAGCTGACAAAGTTGCTTTATGAGGGAAAAAGTGAAAAGGGGGAAGGAAAAAAGGGGGAAGTGTCTGGATGAATCCGGAAAAAAGATGCTCCATGATTTACCGGACGGTTTCATTCGCGGCTCAAAGTAATGATGCATGTTAGAATATTATATTATTGGAACCGAAAAAGAGTTAAAATTTTTAAAACATGCAATATTTGAGGGTTGTATGAAATTTAACTAAATTAATAAATAAGAAAATTCATGAATAATGAAATTTTTCTTTCCTTCCCTCGAATATAAAACAAATGTGATTTCTGTAAAATATTTTCTATGTTCGGAAAACACTCTATATTTTATTTAGAGATCAAAAAGAATTTATAAGTGTTTATAACTTTTTATTTGAATTTTACACAAAGTATTAATGTTTTTGAACGGCTTTTGAAACAAGTTCTGTCTATATTTTTTTAATCAAGAGAAAAATGGCTATTTTTAATAATTTCGGTTTTTTTATTGATTAATAATTTCGGTTTTTTAAAATAATCCTATACTTTATAATATTTAATGATGATCGGGAAGAAGATACTATCTATTGAATCTTATCATTTTACGTTTTTAAAAAATTACTCAAACAACATATATTTTCATATTTAAAAAAATATATTATTGTATTTTTTATTTTATGCTAAACGCATAATTTCTGATAGCTAGTTGTTTGGTATAAATGAAATACAAGGAAATAAAACACTTTTCAGAAAACTAACATTAGTGAAGGAATTATGTATATAATGGTGAAATTTGAATCAATATATAGTTCTTAAACTGTCGATCCTATTTGATGATGTGCTGGATTCTTATTTATATGCAATAAATGGCTGATAAAAAATTAGTTAATAATGGTGCAAGCTTGAATAATTTTATGCAAAATAATAAAAAATACAATAAAAAAGAGCATTGTTTAAAACGGTGTTTCTGCCATAGGAAAAAAAAATGAAAATGTTTTTGCTGGAAATCCTACAATTCATAACGAATCCATGTCTTTGCTTTTTATAAAAACTAAAAGTTAAGATAAAACTTCATTTTAACTTTTATTACTTCCTCGTGATCCTAAACAGGAAATGCAGAAATATGCTATCAACACCTTGGAAAATTCATATGCTTAAAGATCAATATCATTCAAGATATATAGATAGGGGAGTGTCGCGAAGTGCTTGAACTCAAGATTCTTAACTTCCGAACATAACACATGAATAGGGTAATGGCATGGCGATGAAATTACTTAGTAAGTGGTTGTGCAAGAAAAATATAGGATTTACTTAAAATAGAATAGATATATGCTATAAATAAATAATCAAATTTTATATGCAAAATAATTCCTAAATATAATTATTTTATTTAACAAACAATATTTGGTTATTTATTGTGAAAGATATATATAAAACTTTATAACAATACTAAAAAATATCAGCAATTAAGTTATAGACTCAAATTAGAATGAATTTCATCAATGTAGTTAACATTCGTCTATAAATGACAAAAATAATATTATTCCCACAACAAACCATCAAATTTTTGTGATAATATACAAGATCTCTTTGATTCAGTGGAAAATTATTTTTGAACCTTTCATAAGATTTAAATTTTGACAGCAAATTATTCCAAATAATGTTCTGAAAAATTAGGATATGTATTCTTAAAATGAAGATATACACTCTCCCATCATCAAATAATTAAAATAAAAATAAATCATAAATCATTGCAGGAAATCAATTATCCCAAGTAACATTCGCTTAGTAATCGAGACATAAATTAATAAAATTTCATAACAATATTAAAAAAATTCAGTAATTATGAAATACGATGTCATTTGACTTATTTCAAAGCGATTAAACATAGGTTTTAAGTTGATAATCTAGAAAAATAATATACTTCAATAACAAATCATGAAATTCTGGAATCTAAAGTAATCTTTTTTATTTACACAATTCTAATATATAATATTTTGAAGTCAAATATTTAAAACATGCTTCCAATGGAATACCTATGTCATTAGCAAATACTTTTTAAGATATAATATTAGATAACCAGATATAATTTATAATTTTCTTCCAGTTTAATTTGTCCCCTAAAGTTAACCAGATGCCCTTTCTTAAATTAATTTGATATTAGAATTAAATTATTCCCAAAGGTGGAGTGATTTTTACTTCTCAGTCTATTAGGTAATTGAATCTTTGAAATTAACCATGCATTATCGGGTGTTATAGTAGATATTTGTAATTGATTTAGTGGAAGATTTCCCGGAAACATGGGATTCATCACATAATAAGTGACTTAAACGTTTTCCATGATACAGATAAGATATTTATAAAATTAGCCTTCTACCTTTAAGACCCATTAATTCAATTTACTAATTTTCGCTTAATAAGCATTTAATTTAAAAAATGGCTTCTTTTTTATGACTGACAAAACCAATCGGAGTGGCCACCCTAATAATTTCTCGCCTACGCTCTAATAAATTTGTCATACTCTTACAGGACATTGGCGCACAAAAGTTATGAAATATTAACCTTAGACTTGAATTTAGCATTTTTACTGAAGTTATCGTGACATCCTTGGCGATTAATTCCTGGAATGCTATTAATAGTTTCCTAAAATCAAATTCGCGTCTTATGCGTTTTCCCAATAATTTGAAACAAAAATTTGACACAAAATTGCAATTGTAGTCCTAAATTCTCATAGCAAATTTTGTATACTTAAGTTATTGCGCTTTTTAAGTTATCGCATTAACATGTTTCCGAGAATACAGACCGACAAACAGTAAACCTGTTATTGTTTTGTCTCACACTTTGACAGGTTTCTACACTATATTTGTTAAATCTGTGTAAGGAATCTGAGCTTTCTACTTTCTTCTATCGTAATTTCATCGTTTTATAGTAATCGTGCTGACTGATATTCGAACAATCGGACAGACGGGTTTCCTCTGAACATATTTTACTCAAAATCTGATAAAATTCTGAAAATTTAGTGTAAAAACTTTAGTGTAAAACAGATAGACAGACAGACGGACATATTTCCAAAAATATGTTTTTTCGAACTCAGGGAGGTCTAAAAAGTGGAGATTCGTCAAAATCCCGAGTTCGAAAATTAAAACTTTAAATTCATTTTAATTAATCTTTTCATATTTCTTTGTTTGTATGAATATGATTCCAGGAAAGATCTTCATGTATATGTATTGTTAAGGAAAATGGTGATTAATAGTAAATAGTAATTTTCTTATCAATAATTTCTTTATATAATGAAATAAAATGAATTCATTTCATTTTATAAAGCAGTTTCATATTGTCTGCAATTTAAAATAACCACTTTTGCCGACAACTATTTTTCAGATAGAAATATTTCTTTAAAATTTTTTGTAATTGTTTTCATAGTAAAATATTTGTAAATTTCAAATTGGAAGCTTATTTAGTCGTTCAAAGACCTATTAAGGTTTAATTCTTTGTCTTATGTATTTTCCTATTTTTCTTTGTCTGTAATGTAAACAAAAATTTGAGTTTAAATCTTTAATTAAAAATGGTTACATTTTAAATTAACTCAATAATATTCCTTCTGAAAGGAAATATTCTATTGAAATACATAAGGTTAACTAGTGAATATATTGTGCATACTTCTTTTCTAAAATTCTTATAAGAAATTTTGTTCATTCATTCAATGAAAATTTAGTGCAAAATAAAAACAAAACAAAATTAAATTGATGTAAAGCTTGTCAATGGTAGTCAATCACCGTATTTTTATTTAACACCAAAAATGTTTCATATTTTATAATAATATGAGGACATCTATATCTAGAATCAACCAAAAATTTCTAAAATTACGATATAAAGTAAAACTTTATACTGAAATAGCTATTAGCCGCGTTCGGCAATCAGCTGATCATAAAACATATTAATAAATGCAATTTTATAACGTCCAATAAAATTGATGATCTATCACACCAAATCAAATTGCCATTTCAAATCACATTTTTATAATAAGAATAGACGTTCTGATTGTTTAAGATAGCTTTGGTTCTATGAGGAGTAGCAAAATGAATTCGTAAAATTGATTCTCTTGTTTAGACTGACATTGATTCTTTTTTACCATATCTTCCTTAAAATTGAGAACGGAAAGAGACAAACGGCTATTACTGTACTATTTAAATGCCCACAGATTTCGAATAATATAATGGTTAGTTACATTAACGTCCCATTTTAAAGCAACACTAGGACCATTTTGGGACGGACCTCATAATCCTGAACCATGGTCACATGAAGAGAATGACACCTGAGCTAGCAAACCCTCTTCATACTTCCATGCCACACCAGTGGGAAGACATATAACATGCACCAGACCCGCTTACATGACGGTTCTCTGGTGGAATCGAGTCTCGAATTTGTAACCCTCAGGTTCTGAAGATGGAACCATACCATCAGGCCACTGCGGCCCTCGGAATAATATAATAATTGATAAAACTGAACTAATTCTTCAACTTTATCGAAGTTTTTGCCAAGAAATTGAAATAAAGTTTTGAGATTTCTACCGAAATGCAGGAAAGCTCCAAATTGATAATTTATTGCATGGCTAACAGTCACAAGCTTTACAATATATTAAAAATATCAAAAATTGAACCAGTATTTAGGGTTGGGAGAAGGATAATTTGAGTTTTCTTATTATTTTATTCACGTCGATAATGTATCTTTATACATACAGGACAGAATAGGGCATCATTGTTTTGCAATATAGAATGTTTTTTTTTAATTTTTTTTTTTCGAAATTAAAATTTATTTTTAATTGCCAAGAAACTAATAATCAAAAATTACAATTTTTTTTCTATAGTGAAAGTACCTAAAATAAAAATATACCTAAAAATTTTATTTATTTATTTTGAACTAAGAAAACATTTACTGCATATGATTGATATTTTTTCAGTTAAAAAACGTTTTCCTAATTCTTTATCTATTTTGGAAAAATAAATCTAAAATTTTCATTTATTTAAAACAAGAAATAAAATTTAAAAATATCTTTATTGAAGTGTTCATTTCTATGCCTAATATTTGTACTGAATGAATTCCTAAATCGTACCGTGTTTAGCAGATGTAAATCCATCAGTCTTCCCTGAAGATCTTGAACACAAACTCTCACACACAAAAGCGCAAACACATTCTTCTGCTTTTCATTAGTAAATATAGAAAGCATATACATATTAATTGATATTAAACGATAAACTGAATAGTAAATGATTTACTTATTTTATAAACTAACGATTAATAGTTTTATTGCATGGGTAGATGTCATAAATTTAATTTTCAGGAAGTTTATAGTCAGAGTTTTTATTGACTGCAAAATTTCATTTCTATTTATAGTTTGTTAAATAAATTTATTTCTTGACCTACAATGTTCCATTTCTTTCTTCTGGATTTAATTTTAAATTTTTGAGATTTTGAGTAATCATGAATGTTGCATAATCTCATATTTGCTATCTGAAAATAATATTTTTTCTTCTGATGCTATTTTAAAAATGCAAAATTACATGTTTTAAAGCAAATGTTTTATGGCATTTAGGTATTTTTTTAATTTTTTAAGGAAATCAGACACTAATAGGTAAGATAATAAAATTAATAATACATAAAATAAAAATAATAAAATAATAAAAATAATTTTTGCTTCTGATACTATAATTTAAAAGTAAAATTACTTGTTTTAAAAAAAATGCGTGCTTGTACATTCAAAAACATATAGTTCATATTTTAAAATTATTTTTTGCGATATTACAAGCAAGAGTTTCAGAAAATTCCTTTTCTTAAGCCTATGTATTTATTAAGTATTTCTCAAAACTTTTTAATTTTTATCTGAAAGACCAACGCACAAGTTCAGCTCAGTTCATTTTATAATCCCTTAGTATGAAATATCTTTTGTTTCAACTTGCTGAGTCTTAATGCTGGTATCTTTTCTATAAATTTCTGGATTTGTGTTGAAAACTTTGATGCCGATTATTATATTTCTGATTAGATATTCACATTTCTTCCAAATTATATATAACATTTTTAGTGAAAAAGAAATTAAAAATAATACCTGCATTTACCGTATGCAAAAGAAAGTATCGATAAACTCACTATGCCAATAGTTTTAATACAAACCAATTATCGTCAGAAGATGGCAGAGCTCATTTTTCAAACAGATTTAAAATTATATCTGTGTTCATAAAGTAAAGTTTGTTGAAGTTTCAAGATAGCAGGCAAAGTATAATCTGCATAACTCATTTAGGGATCTGAGGATCAGAAAGCGGTAATTAATCAGAAACTTGAATTCTCAGAGGATTAATCGAGCCTATCGCCTTCTTTTATCATCTTCTCTAGAGAATTGGGGACGAAAAGAGCTATTAGCATTAATATTGAATTTGTAACCTTTATGATGTAAAATCCTTTTTAGCATGTATCAATAAAACTAAAAATAATTAAAATACCACATTTATTAATGTTTGTTTCATTGATTTTCAATTTGATTTTAATAATGAACCAATAAAGCTAAATGCCCGGATCAATAAAGCTAAAAACGCCTAAAATGGCACATTTATTATTATAGGTTTTATTAATTTTAATTTTATTTTAATAATGAAGAAATAAAGCTAAAAATACCTAAAATAGCACATTTATTACTATTTATTTTATTAATTTAATTGGATTTTAATAATGAATCAATAAAGCTAAAAGCCCGGATCAATAAAGCTAAAAATGTCTAAAATAGCACATTTATTGCTATACGTTTTATTAATTTTAATTTTATTTTAATAATAAAGAAATAGAGCTAAATATACCTAAAATAGCACATTTATTACTATTAATTTTAATTGGATTTTAATAAGAATCAATAAAGCTAAAAGCACGGATCAATAAAGCTAAAAATACCCAAAATAGCATATTTATTAATGTTTGATTTATTGATTTTCATTTTGATTTTAATAATGAGTCAATAAAGCTAAAAACACGCATCAATAAAGCTATAAATACCTAAAATAGCACATTTATTACTCGTTGTTTTATTAATTTTAATTGGATTTTAATAATGAATCAATAAAGCTAAAATGCAAGAATCAATAATGCTAAAAATGTCTAAAATAGCATATTTATGACTATATGTTTTATTAATCTTAATTTTATTTTAATAATGAAGCAATAAAGCTAAAAATATCTAAAATAGCACTTATTACTATTTATTTTATAAATTTTAATTGGATTTTAGTAATGAATCAATAGAGCTAAAAGCACCGATCAATAAGGCTAAAAATACCCAAAATAACACATTTATGCTATTTGTTATATTTGATTTTTAATTTGATTTTAATAATGAAAGACAAAGTATTTGTGAAATAATTTCTTGTAGACGATTTCTTGTAGACGATTATTTCTCTTGTGATTTTTCATGAGTCCTTTAACTGAATAAAAATAATTGTATTAAATAGTATTAAATCTGTTTTGTTTATAATTTGTATCTTAGCGTCATTAAAAAGTCGTTTGCTTCATATTGCATATTATCTTTAGCCATAATATAATTTCCTTTTCTGTTTCTTCATGCAGATAATTACCAATAAAATTTTCCTTAGCTTTGAACAATGGAAGAAAAGCATGAGACTAAACATTTGATTAAAATATGAAAAAGAATGGAATTTTATTGCAACATCTCATTGTTGGAAATTATGCATAAACGTATTTTCAAATAAATAAAAATAAAAAATAAGGAAAAAATTTGCATTATAATTAAATTAGCATTATTGTGAAGTCAATTTTAGAATTTTAAAATTATGTAAAAATAAAATTATCCAATAATATTTTCTGGAATTATCTTGAATTAATACCATACTCCCACACAAATCGGCCTATTTGGTAGATCCAAGTCAAGTGAACCATCCTATGAAGCGCCAAATGCAGTACCGCAGAAATACCCTAAATACCTTTTTCATTAATATTTACTAAATAATAAAGGCATACCAATCATTGAAGTTGAATTTTGTTTAAACAGTGCAACTAGTCACTCTTCCGGATTAATGATTGCTAAAAATTTTAATTAAATATTTTATGGAACTTGGGATTAACGGCTTTCTTAGTAAAAGGGCGTTTTATTTCCAAATTTTAATAAATAAATAATTTATACTATTTTAGATGCCGGTCATTCCTAACTTTCTGTCAATTTTTATGTGTCCTTTTAGCAGGAATTTCAAAAGGAAAGAACAATTGAGTTTAAAATAGATGAATCCTAAAAGAATTTTATGATTGCTTGGTTTTGATGTTAAACCTCAATTATATAAACAACAAAAGTTTTAAAAAGTAAATTGTTAAAAATATATCTTATACTAAAACCTACTTAGCATAAGTATCAAGAGTGAAAAAAAATATGCTAATATGAAAAATAAGTAGAAACATTTAATAATATTATTTTTTCTATCAATGAAATATATTACTATAAAATATATTTAAGTTGTTTTTAATTTAATTAAAAATTTTAAAAAATTACACAGCAAACCGTTATATCAATGAAATGATAATATTTTTAATTTTAAGGCTCACAAAAAATCAATTTTTTTTGTTGCAATATTTTCTAGAGGTCTATATATTCGTGAGGTGTTTACCCACAATTCAACGATAAATTCAATACTCTAACATAGTTAAAATATAATAAATAACTTTACTAATAATTAAGATGAAATATGTGTGCCTGTCATTCTGTATGTGTGTATTGGAGCTCTAATGATCAAACCATTTGGCGTAAAGCTGCCAAAGTTGTATTATGTGTTGGCTACCACATTTGGGAAATACATACTTTAAAAGGTAGGAGGATCTTTATTTTGACTCATTTTTATCACCTCGGTGCGATTGTTTTGAAATTTTAATTAAAAATTTAAACATGCGAAATTTTAAACTTTTAGCGTATTTATATATGTATAGTGATATTTTTTTGTTTGTATATGTTATGTTTATATATTTAGTGATATGAATTTGGTATTCTTGAAAATGTATTCCTGAATTTAAGGAATATTTTAAAATATTTTATATCTAACAACACATTACATTTTTGCCCTGATATTCAAACACTTTTCACTGTTCAGTCAATATTTAAATATGTGGCTTGACTTTTTTTCAATGATGAAAGATAAAGAAGAAAATTCTGTTTTAATATATGTGCAGTTTACTTGACAAATAAAAAAATAAAAATAAAATGCGGCAAAATTTTGAAATAAATGGACTGGGCATGCGTTTTTCTAGCAATATGATGCCATGTAATCTTTAGCAAGATTTTTGTGCATAATAAACAGAACACATGTAAGATAACATGCCTTTAATGTCTGACAGTTTTTGAGAAATCATAATCATGAGGTTATATCTAAATTATTTAAATAGAATTAAATATAGCCAGTATTTATGGTGAACCGTCTGGCCACCAAATGCAGCTAGTATTAATTAATGATAATACTAAGGCATACTATTCTATGAAATACCTTAATAAACCCTAATATCACAAGATGAGCTATACTGTTACAGTATCTTCAGGGAATACTATGACACTCAGAATCTCAAGCAAAGCTCAAGCAGGAGGCAATATTTTGTGCAAACGGAAAATAAATTTAGCAAATTATCAACAGAATAACATACTCCAGTAGTTTTGATTTCAACTAAATAATTAATCCTGGAATAGTACTCATAGTAGTATCTTTGACAGAAAATATCCATATTTAAGATCTACGATAAATTTTTGATACGTACATTTTATTCTGCTTCGTTCAGAATATAAAATATTACTTAATACTGTATGATAATGGGGAAAAGTTATAGTAAAATTACAGCACTAAAAATATGCATTAATACTCTCTTCGAGCTAAAGAATTTCTGTGGAATGGAATCTAAAATAGCAGTTTTCTGTAAAAGTCATTAAATATTTGAGATTTATGTTCATATTGAGAAATAAATATGTTATGCCTTTCTTTAAACATGCAGCATTGAAATAAAAACTATGATTATTTCTATGCGAACTCATAACTTTACGTTTGTGTGAAAATACACATTATAATAAAAAATAAAATATAATACATGCATTCTTTGATATAAGAGAATAAAATGCCACCATCAGTTTCGGAATACTCTTATGCATATTTACATGTTATTTTCATTTCAATCTGCACTGAACATTTTTCCTTTCATGTTTATTTTCTTTTCTTTTTTAACCATGTCAAATTATATATGTTTTCCGGGTAAAGAATTTTTCTGGCATTCAAATGTAAAATTGAACGTTCAGTAGTAAAAGTGAAAACAATGCTCGAATTCCTTTGCTGTTCATTTTATTGAATATCATCTGTTTCAGTTTAAAATTTTCCAAGATACATGACGTTTTGCAAGTACTAATTTAATAGTTTTTCCGGCATATACCTTTCAAAAATTAGAATTTATCGTTTGATTTATCGAAACATAAATAATTTTGTTGTTGATGCATGCGCCTTATAATAGACTAAAAAATAACTTTGGATTCAACAGAAGCAATAAATAAAACATTAAAAGTGAGGTTTTGCAATTTAATAAAAAAGTATTATTATTTTTTGAAGTTCAATTAAAATTTATTGAATAAATATAAAAAAATAAAAAATTGTTCTATTAACGGATAGTAAAAACAGACATATTCAATAGTAGATATCAAGAGGAATAAAAATTGCTATGGTACATGATGTCGTAAACCATGTTGAGAGGGTGAAAAAAGCGAAAAAATCAAACAGGTTGCGACGTCTCATTGGAAAGACAAAAATACAATAATAACTACAAAAAAAATTGATGAAATATTATAAGTGTTGTTGAAAATAGAATCCTCTGAATTAATTGTACAGTTTATAGCGGGATAAAGCATTTTCTAGACGAACTTTAAGATAGACTGTGTTTTTTTATGCCTGCTGCGGCTTCGAGAATTTGTTCGTTGCGCTTTCAGACGTCACATAAACTATTAGTTTAAGATGACCCTCATAGGAAAAAGTCATAAGGATTGAAAGTGGACAAAAGTGGAGACCGAACAATAAACTGCTTGACCCCAAGGCCACCTCCTTTGTATGTAACACAAGTGATTGTGCACCTGTCAGGAAAAATACGCAAGATTTCCTCATAAAATAGATTATCTTCGCAAGAAGATTAATCCTTATAGAAAAAAGTCACATTCATTTGGTTGGGTGAACGTGGAAGCTAAGCAATGGATTGCTTAAAACATGCCAAACTCTTTGGTATCTAATAGAAGTGATTGTACATCTCGCGGGAAAAAAGGACTATATTACCATCCTGCGTGAACCACATGTATCGCTGCGTTGCCACGGCGCACTTTGCAATATTTCTGGGCGAGAAAGTTGCGGATAAACGAAATACTTTGTTCCATTCAGTGGAAGCAAGTATCCCTTCTTTCACTCTTTGGGTATAAGTATGGCCCAAAGAGATACTGACTGGGATTCCTGCTCTCTCATTGACCCAGCGATTTGACTTTCTACAGTTCATTGAAAGGGGATTATCCATTGCAACATGTATGCATTATTTATGCTGATATTGCCTTCAAGATGTTGAACTTCAATGCGGTTTTTCTTCTTTTTTTTCTTTTTGTTTTCACGTCTTTCACCTTCGCAACTCATTTTGTGATACCTAGTCCTACAGTAATTTTAGTTCTTACTAAGCGTACCAAACACCTTCTTAGTTCGACGATCCATTCCCAAAAAATTTTGTATGATCATAATAGAATAGAAAACATAGATTTCCCTGACATTTCCGAATAAGAGAGGGGTGTAGAAATGTGAAATAAGAATAAAAATAGTGTTACAAAATTTATATGGTGGGTATAAAGGTGAAAGAAATGATTCACACTGGATGAGGGACTTTATTTTATCCTACAACGTTATTCGAAGTATTAAATATACAACTAGAATGTGCAAAAAGAATACCGTAGCTATTATCAACATTCAAGCATTCAGCTAATCGCTGATTAACTAACATCAACAACACGATCGTTCGATATGTTTTAACTCTTAGACATATAAATTTCTCGAAAATGCATGACGTCACATGGAATTCTCTAGATGAACTTTCAAATCTCAATTCCTAATAGAGAGATATGACTATAATTCTTTTATTTTCCAAAATCTTCATGTTTGTCAAATAGTTGTCAGATTTTTTGCCGTGATACAGAACAACTGAATTATCCGTTAAGCATTCTTTAAGAATCTTCCTAAATCTCTCTTTCTTACTTCTTATACTAATATGGAAGGAAAGAGACTTATAGATTCGTAAAAATATGGACCTGGTATTGCGGAGAAATATTCTTTCTTTTCTGCAGTACAAAGTATCACTTTTCTCATTATTGTGTCATGTCAATAAAATGATCTTGAATTGAAAAGAAATTTATAAAAATTCGAAACATCTAAGCTTGTGAACCTGATTTTCAAATTCCACTTTCTCGGAAATATCATAGGGCATTAAATAAAGTAGCCGTCTTATCTATTAAGTAATTTTAGTAGCTAATGCATCAAATTTCTATTTATTGATTTCCGTATGGATTCAAAGTTTTCCATGCCATTTACAAGCCGAATCAATTAGCAGTCATATTATAAATTCTCAATGAAGTTTACAATTTTCCAATTCCTGGGGCAAATGTTGCAATGTATCTCTTTCAAATGATTCATTTCTCACAACCATATTCCTCGCAGATATCAAAGGTATTGATGAGTCTACGGATCACATTTCTCAAATATTTATATTTCCATGAAATGTCCATTTCCTGCTGATATCAGTTATAAATGTCCAGTGTTATTAATAAATGTCATGCGCTAATATAATTCTGATTATTCAGATAGAAATTTTAATTATTTAAAAACTGATGTTCTTTAATTTTTTTAAAAAATATAGTTTTGAAATTCTTATATATATATATATATA
>JAPMOR010023248.1:23823-42166 GCA_026543865.1 Argiope aurantia | reverse complement strand
AAAGGAAATATTTTTTAAAACTAATTGATATATTTTCTATCAATATTTACTCATTAAAAATCATTTGTCAAATCATTTGTTTCAAGGGACATCAGGTTGTAAAATTTAATTATGCAAAATCGATGGGCAGCAAAAACTATTCAATTATAATTTCCTGATTTATAATTATCAATATTTTTAACAACTAATTTTTTTTAATTTCTAGATATGTATTTTCTGCGTGCCTTCAGAATGTATTTAAAGTTGTTTTTCCCCTTAAAATAATGAGAAAACCTATAAAACATATTTAAATGATTCAAAAATTAAATGCACATCCCTACTAGAGAGTTTGATAAAGGATATATAAAGATATTGGAAATTTTCCTTTTAACGAGAACTAGTTTCATGTATTGTTACGTAAGAATAAAAACCCGAAAATGAAAGGTCCATTGCAATAGATACACAATAAAACAGTCCAACAGGCAACAAATAAAAATGCTTTATTCTACGCGAAAAGAAATGCAGTTTTCGAGTATAAAGAACAGAACTTGCAATTAATAATAGCACATAAGCAGCAAATCGGTAAGAAAAAAATCTATTTCACTCGCAGGAAAGGGATTTTTCACAATTATTAACGCTTCTTGAATTGTCCGCTTCTCACAGAAGACATAATTGCATGACTTCTCAAGACTCTCGAAACGACTGCTACTCTCAAGTAATTACTTGTTTGAGCTAAACTCAACTGCTAATTTGCTACTTGACTCAGTATTGAATAACTCTTAGATTCTTGTTTTATAATTTCCGAGACAGGGCACAGAAATTTCTAAAAGGATCATTACTCTAGTCCTAATGGATCTACCGTCAAGATTCTTGTTGTTTCTGGAATCTACATTTTTGTCATCAAAATCGCCAACACCGGAGATGACTAATCCAGCAGCCATTTTTAAAACTTTAAAATTATCTTCCTTACTCGGTGACGTTCTTCGCTGAGGAACTATATCACAGATTAGCAAATTATTCTAGGATTCTTTAGAAAACAAATTCGTGAAAAGAAAATCCCCTGTTGTAAACATCAGTATTTTTATGTAATAATACTGACCATGACAAATATTTCTTAGACAAATAAATTAATATTTTTCTATGGTCTGCAAAAATAATTCGTTTAAGTACTTTAATTGAATTTATCAAAACGTCGAACATTTGAGAAAGAAATATTTTATATTTAATCATATTTTTCTATAAAGGAATTTAATTTACAGTAGTTTTAAAAAAAGAATAAACTTTTCGATGGCCTTCTAAAATATAATTCAAAACTTCATCATTCGAATATTATTTTTAATGTTTTTAAAAAATTTTCTTCACTTGAAAAACAGAATTATACATTAGTGGAATCAATAAGTATGCTAAAAGTCTAAATGTTGCATTTTTTCTTATAAATATTTTTCCTTGCATTTATTTTAAATGTTACATTTATTCAAGTAGTTATGTTCTTAAATCTCATAAAGTGAAAATAGAAGTAACATTTGGAACAATAATTCAAATAGGTCATCATTAAAATATCTCTCTTCAAAGAAAAGAATATGCATTTCAGTTTTAAATAAAAAAAAAGACGTATTTGTCATTTCTGTAATAAAATGATGAAGAAATTTTTCTTCATTCTTAAATTCTCGCTCGTTATCTAAGCTTGTGCTAGTTACAATATTTCAGTTTGAATTTATTACAATTTATTTAATCAAAAATGACACTGAGAACACAAATCTTACTTTTTGAAAAAGAAAATGAATTTTTTTACTTTTTTTTCTCTTCCATTTTATAATAAATCAAGACGGAACTTGAATGAACACCAATACTTTCTACTTAAAGCCATTATCAAAATTATTTAAAAGAAAAAAGAAAACTAGAAAAAAAACTGTTAAACGATAATACTGAAAATAACAATTAATGAAGTGTTATCCATCAGAATTCTGATTTAAGTATTTGACTTTTAATAACGACAAACTACTATTGTTTTAGAATGAAAAATGTATGGATATAAAATAAGATAATATCTGCACTTCATTTATAACAAATTCCTGATTGAACATTTCTGGTTTCTATTTATATGTGACATCTAAGATCATGTAAAGTCACTACAGTTACGATTTCACAATAACGGAGGCCCTCATAAAAACATGTGCTTCGAGACAAAGATGATTTATAATTATATTATATATGGATAAAATTAATTTTAGATCATTAAAAAGAATTTGTGAAAGAAATCAACAAATACCAGACGATAATAAGAAGTATAAAGCGTGCGTCGTTTGCTATCGATTGAAAAATTGTATCTGCTGCCGAATTCAATCTATTATTCTCTTTATTTTTAAGACTAGCCGCCATTGGCGACCAGCCGGTTCGTCAGTATTACCGCTCGCTACAATTTTCAATTAAATATTTTAAGTAACTGGTCTCTTAAAGAATTCTCAAGCAAAACACTTTTAATCTTCAAATTTTGATAGTCATACCAAACTTATAATGTTTAGATCGTTTCGTTCAGTTTACTATTTATATATTTTGCTAATTTGTTGTCATTTCCGGAAAAACTTCAACTTTAATTTAAAATGTAAATGATGAAATTGCAATTTATATTAAGATATTTTTTAATAAAACCAAGCGTTTTATTTTATTTATCATCATTATTGTTATTTATTAATAATTATTATTATTGAATGTGAGTATTGCAAACAGAATCGCTCGGTATTTAAGTCTTTTGTTAACTACAAAATATTTTTCATCATTTATGTAATATCTCAAACAATAATTCAACAAAAATTTCTGAGATTCAGCATAAAATTCAGTTTTTAGTTTTGCTTTCAAAAGGATTGAAATGAAATCAATAATAATATTTTGTTCCGGCCTATAAATATATTTCAAAAATTATGAAGTCTAAATTTAATGCAGTAAGGT
Organism: Argiope aurantia; assembly: GCA_026543865.1. Taxonomy (NCBI): domain Eukaryota; kingdom Metazoa; phylum Arthropoda; class Arachnida; order Araneae; family Araneidae; genus Argiope; species Argiope aurantia. Next base: position 39,241 of record JAPMOR010023248.1, on the reverse strand, counting down.
ATCATATTCTGAGAAATATTCTGGACACACCAAATTTTAAATAAATGAATGAATGTTTCTATTTTTCACGATCAACTAAGACTTATTTATGAAGTTTTAAATATTAAAAATTTAGAAAAACTCAACATTTTCATAATCTTAGGCCAATTAATCTTGAAAAACCTGCGCACTGATTGGCGTATTTTCTTTGAAACGATCGATGGAAAATCTAAAATTATCCTTTTTTTTAATGAATAGTGATATTCAAATATTCATAAATCAGTCAGTTTAAGTGACTGGAAATTATCTCATAAAAGTCAGTGATTTAGTTGATTGGAAATTAACTCTATGACCACCATAAAATCTGTGCTTTCTCTTGTTGTGTATGCATTCTCCTTAATATCCGCTCGAATAAAACATCACATACAAAAGTACTACATAGAACAAACACATCAAAAGTAAACATAACATTTCAATAGTTGCCAAAAACAAAAGAGATAAAAATCCAATTAATAAGCAGATGATATTTACAAAAATACAGATATTTAGACTGGAAAATGAAATTATCTGAAATTAAAAACACGCGCAGACGATATTTACAAAAGTAAAAATATTCAAACCTGAAAAGGGAAATATATGAGTTATTCCATCAATAAATGCCATAAGTTTGTTTATATCTTCATTATTTTATGAGTCATTAAATATCAAAATGGGTCCGGGACTAAATAAACACCCTGTATAGAGAATGTAAAAGATCATAAATAATTTTTCTTGAATTTATTTTTTAGAAAAAATAGTATTTCATGTTTGTTTCATTTCCTACAGACACGTGCCGAAAATTATATTTTTGCAGATTTCATTTCCAAAAAGATTTAATTTATTTTTAATTGGGGCTTTAATCATTGTGATGGCAACTCTTTGAAAAAAGCTAATTTATTCCATGAATGCGAAACGTGCTTAATCTTAATTTTTATTTTTTACGAAAAAAATTATTGAAAAACATAGTTAAAATATTTATTTAAAAATTCATTAAAAATAGAAATTTAATTTTAAGATTAAAATATTAGTATCATTTAAAAGATAAATTTTTGATCTTTAATTTCATGTAAAAATCTTTTTTGTGCGGTAATATTTTCGAAAGTTATAGCAGAAATTCGTCAAAATTTCGCTTAATTTTTAAATAAATAAAATTCTAGTTAAAAATTCGAAAAAATAACCCCCAGGTGCACATTCCCGGCCTCCAAGGTATACATGTGCCAAATTTGGTAGCTGTAGGTTGAATGGTCTGGCCTGTAGAGCGCCAACTCACACACACACATTGAGATTTATTATAAGTATAGATATAGATAGATATAGAAGTCATAATATTATAAAATTGCGAAAAGCAAACAGTGAATCAATTCATAAATTATATTCATGTAATTTATAGAAATTTATGCACTTCTTCCGCAGCTGTAGGGTATATTCTATTCTATTATATATATTCTCAAAGGTATTGAATATTTTATTCTTATACAGTTTCTTATATAACCTTTATTACGTTGTATTATTATAAAGTGAAGGTGGAGGAATTCCTTTCAGTGAATATAGAGTATTGAGTAAGTGCTTCAGGTGTTTATTTGAATATCAAAACCATGTGTCGTATTTGGAAACATATCTAAGCTTAGAATCAGTAACTAGTGTATAACAATGGCGCAGTATAGCATGTCAAGATAGGTTTTGAAATATTTAGTGAACGACATTATTGAGTGAACAACACAGGAAATGTAACTTCAAGAACTGTCAAATTTCTCAAAATATATCATATTTGAACTCATACTCAAAATGAACCATATATGGTGTGTTATTAATATTTGTGGGGCATTTATTCGTGTAAATTTACCTAAATCAGAATATGTAATTAAATATTGTTACAAACCTGCAATTCGGCTTCCCAGCATAGTTTGTTCCATCAACAGAAAGACTGCTTTAAAGTTATCGGTATTAGACGGAGTCCGAGTGTGCTTCGGAGGTTCCAGAGCTTGGCGGCAAACTTGGCGACCATTTGGTGACTTTGGCGTCAAAATAGATAATACCCGAAACTTCGAGAATTTTCCCGATCCGTCCAGTAGGAACCGAGATACGCCTCGAACATTCCTGATTGTTGAGACGCTTCTAGCCCCGCCTCCTAAGACCTATAAAAGGGGCTGCAGCTGCCAGACGAAGGAGTCAGAAGTCGGAGTAGTAGCCGAAGTCGAAGAAAGAACGGAGCGGAGTAGCCGGAAGCGACGGAGTCATGCTAGTGCTGAACTAAACTGTGCGCTACTGTCTGCAGTAGATTCTGGTTGTATGCTGTTGTATGCTACACGTCTCGGCTGAGGATAGTCGTCTCTGTGCTGTATATAGCTGTCGCTTTTGTGCTGTCCTGTGTGTATTAGTGTAAATAAACGTCGTTGTTTTTATTCTACTGCTGATTGACCATTCTCCACACCATATAACTTCCACTATCCAAACGAACCCCGGCAGAAATTTCATAACAATATGTAAAAATAATGTTATTTTCTTCTTTCTATCCATTTTAATGTGAATGAATGATATCAGAAATTTAAGAGAAGGGATGATATTTTTTTCAATCTCCATGAAGATGCAATTTCAGGTACTTGAACACGAATGATCTGAGGAATGAAGAAATACCAGGATTTAAGAAAATGCGCAGTTAGGAGAGAGATGACATACGCGGGTCCTTTGTTTAGCGATTATGGCGTCACATAAACAGTTGCATTAATCATCTTTTTAAAAAAGTTTCAGATTTAGTATGCTAATAAAAGACAATCAAATGTATAAATCAAAAACATTTCTTATGAAAAATTATCCTCAAAATATATGTTTCAGTCTCTAACTAGAAATGCATTATACATTTAAGCAATTATTGTTTGAAAGTGATATAAATTTTCCCATAGTTAATAAATACATTTTGTTGCATAATTTCTATTTATCATGCGTATGGGAGAAGCTTAATATTAATGTACAGTTGCGCATGTTATTTCTAGTCACAATCTTTTCGAGGTTTGTTATAAATACTTATGCATTTCCATTAGAAAAACCTTAAGAGAAATGCCTACAATTCTTATGTATTATGGAGACAGCATTTATATTACACTCTTAGAGTCACTTCAGAATGAAAGTCTGAAAAAAAGAAAAGAAAAAAAAAGAATTATTGTTCTTTTCTTGAAAATTGTACCTGCAACTAAAATTTAAAAAATTCACCGACAATATCAGAAATTAATGTAAATGCACTTTAATCTACAGACACCATTCTTCATTCTTTACAAAGGAAAGGAAGTCTAAGTAAAGTAATTATTATCAATTCCATGGGGAATTTTTTGCCTTATTTTCAATAGACAGCAGTAAAGTTAACAATTCTCTCTGGTGGTTGCTTTTCTCTAAGGTTAAATAAAATCATAATTTATATTGATGATGATTTTAAGGATACAAATATTCTCGAACTAATTTCGTTTCAAAGTTAAAAACATGATCAAAAAATATGGTTAATTACTTTAGAGGTTTGCATATTAATCTCTGTTCTAATCTTTGATTCCTTTATATCATGACACTTGATTTATTCCACTGATAACAAATTATTTGTATTGCAAATTTTCTAAACTATATATGTATATGTAATAAGATCTTAAAATATAAATTAAATCTTAATTAATTTCTTAATTTTCTTTCTTAAATTAGTCTATGTTAATGACTTCTGCCTTTCCTACAATTAGAGAGAAGGCAAAAAATTTCTAATGCTTACAACCTGCTTTTAAAGATACCAAAGATTCCCTTGCCTATGTCGACTATGTAAAATGCCTATGTAAAAGAAATCTCTATTAGATTGTTTTAATAAAAATTGCTGAAGGGAAAAAATGTCGGTCTCTTTTGTTCTTGTATCACGATTTAGATTGGCGCATCTCCTACCTTAATACTTAATAAGACTTCCGTGATAAAATAAGTCAAAGTTAAAATTCCAAAAGTTTCATCTTTTAAGCCAATAACTGTTAAATTAATAAGTTAAAATGAATACATTAAGATACGAAAGAGAAAAAGACTTTATTTCCCTTGGCGGTAATAAAAATAATATCTGGATCAGGAGAGAAATAATAAATAGTTGTTTCTTAATAAAGGGCATGATATCCACTAATTACAATGGTTGCATTGGACCGCCTATTCGCACTCAAATGAATATTATCTAACAATTTTTGTGGCAAAAAGACCGTTCTTCAATAAATATAAGCTTGTCTGTGATGTCCAGAGAATGCGTTCTGGCCTCTGACATCCACATAAAGCATTCCAAGTATATTAAATAGAATTTAAATCATTGTAGAAAGTTGGATGTATATATTCACTTTTCAGAAGCTCCTGAATAGCAAAATGCTTTTGAGGTCATTGTTACTTATGAACGCAAAGTCTGGACCTACGGTGATTCGAAATACACGTTCATGTGAGAGGATAACCTCATCACAGTAACTATGTATGAGCTCTAAATTTCTATCAAAGATGAGGATCACTGTTCTTCGATTCATCATTTTCTTCTCCATACAACCACACCATGACCAACCAACATTATCTTTCCTTGATGATAATGGAATAAAAACGTCTCTCTGTAGCAACTGACATCGAGAATTGTTTGTGAGATTTAAACAATACTTATCGATAAAGAGGACATGACTCCGTTATAGAGATGACCAATCTTCGTATTTGTTTCACCATTGTAAACGGTACAGCTGATGGTCCTGTCGTCAGTGGTATTGTCGCATGTCTTGACATAAATGATAACACTCTTCTGAGTGATACATGTTTATTATATTTTATAGATAAAATGATTGATAACTATTAATATATATATACAATTAAATTAAAATATTAATTTAAGCTCATTTCTCGGAGTTCTCAGAGGAACATCTACCAACACACATTCTTATTGGTATCAACCCCCGCAACCGTTTCTCCCTCTTCACTTCAATTCCTTTTGGCCTTGGGGTCGGAACAGCTACTTAGAGGTTAGTAGCATGACAGGTATGTACCATTTCGATCGCTGGATGAATAAGATAGTTTTATGTTCTCATCTGGATACAATAAACCGGAACACCTGTCGTTCTCAGTACTTGCATGCTGTCAGAAACAGCATGCAAGTACTGAGCAATATTTTCAGTTATCTGGATTATATCTTTTCTCGTTGACAGGGCGATACATCTACCATTTTTTGGCTGTTGATTCCTTCCATCAACAGATTTTCTTATAACCGTACCTGCACTCGGGAACATTTTACAATTTCTAGAAATAACATTTTTGTTGATACGAAACTTATTGACGTCAAACCACGTCCTTCTTTCACGCTTCTCATCATTCTATCTGGTTTAAAGGCATTTTGATAACTTCTTGTAGCCATTTTGTACAAGAGATATCACTTTTATTTGCAGCGAATGCCTAAAAATAAGACAGCACCTTCTTTTTAAACTTTATTGCACTGCGTGCACAGACTCTATTCCACAATAGCAAAAAATGTTAAAACATTTAATATTGTTACGATTATAATTGCTGAGTATTAATGCTGAATCAAAGACCTCTGACCCTGACAAATAATTTGGAGACTATTTGCTGACTTTGTGATAGACTGATTAGAAAGAACGAAGTATTATGCATTTTATTTGCCTTTGAATGACATGTAATGCAATAAATTTGAATATTTGCATGTGTATTACTATTCTACTCAGTTGAGTATGCATTGTGTTAATCGCAAACAATGCTCTACTGCAAATTTGTAACTGTATAATGAAAAGTTACTTTGCTGCTTAAGTTTTACACATTAATATTTATAAACATAATGAATATTCTAGAATTTACTCTTCACTACTTTGAGAAAAAAAATGTATAACAAACATAATTATGCTAAGCACGTGATTTTAACATAGATAATTATTCAGTTTTGTTTAGAACAAAATTTTGACTCCAACGCAACAAAACTTGAGATGCGAAATGTTAAAGAACAGTTTAGAAACAAAAAAAGTATAATTCAGTAATCAAATAACAAATAACATCTCTCTTCGCGAATAAATTTATTTTATATTGTTTCGAAATTCGATTCAACGACAACAAATATGGTGAAAAAATAAGATTATTTCACTAGCAAGTTTTTAATTTATTTATTTCATTCATATTTATATACTTTCTTTGATAAATATAAATTTATTCCAAGATCTGCGAAATATTTTGAATGCTAAAGCAAATAGTATATGTATATTCACATGATTTTAACTTAGTTTCTTTGAAGATCTAATTCTGGTTAAATCTTATATTTAACATCACTCACATCCATTTTTGTGAACATGTCTGGAATAGAATGTAGGAAAGGTCTAGGCAACAAGAAGTCACAATGGAAAGCTTATTAAATTCTAGACATTGTGTCTTCATTGTTTGGAAACACATTGCTTTAATGCAACCAGGGTATATTCCACAGGGAATACAAAGTAACAGTGCAATCCACACTCATGGCTCTTCTCTATGTTTAAGTATAAGTTGGTATTGTCTAGAGATGAAAATTGTACTTCATATACATAAAAAATGGATTGTTTGTCGAAACTTGTTTCGTAACCTATGTCCTTATTGAAAATAAGATTGTTCCCGCATGTTTCGAAAATTCATCCGAATTCTACTTATCTTTTTATATATATTTATGTAATAAGATATTGATCTTCTATTTGAAAAATCTTTTACCGGAAATTGAATCAAAATTCATATATTAAAAGCATATTTGTCTTTTTTTTCTGTGATGAAATGTTGGTATTTTTAGAAACTTTTATGAAGATTTGCAATAGATGTAATTTCAGAGATTAATATCTGTAAAGTATGACAAGTAGTCTCATAAATATGTCATATCATTTTTTCATAAATAACCTGCATTGATTATAGTTATTTATTAAGATATTTATTATAACAAGGCCACAGAGAGAAAATTTTAATCAGAGTAGAAGATTGTTGAAATCTAAGCGAAAATGTGCATTATGCTGTTTGCACCGAATGCTGTTTAAGATTTAAAGCAGTTGTCATTTCATAAGCATATTTTTAAAAAAATGTTTGGAAAAATGAATATTTTTTTCAGATTCCAATTCTTTGTATCTTGATTATTTGTATCTTGTAAATTCAGGTCCTTTCTTTTAAGTTTCTAATATATGTATTATAGAAAAATATAGTAATTGTCAAAAAATTTGAACTCGAGATTTTGTTGAATCTCCACGATTTTGACCTCTCTGAGTTCGAAAATTACATTTTAAAAAAATGTCCATCTGTCTGCCTATAACAGAAATGACTTAAAAACGCTTTGAGCTAGACGGCTGGAATTAAGTACACGTCTTTACATTCAATTTGCATATTTCCTTCAATTGTTGAGTAAAATCTATTCAGAGGAAGACAGTTTGTTCGGATGTTCAAATATAAGTTAACACGATAATTATAAAGGGAAAAGAACTTGATAAATTATATTCAGTGCATTGTTTTTGGCTTAACTATCTATCGGTCTGTACTTTCAGAAACACGTGAAGGCCATGATTCAAAAATGCAGGGACTTTGTATCGTGGAAGCTTATAAACTAGTTTGCAGCTACACTACACGAGCAATTGCTTTTGTATCGTGGTCCTGTTACTGGACTGTGAACCACAAGGACCCAGGTTCTATCCTCGCTCATCCCAATTCGCAACATCGGACGATGAAACTTCAACCTCCGTACAACTATTGTGGCGCCATCTAGCCACAGCAACCCAAAGTCGTCAGACTCACTTGACGCAGCATCAGCAACCACACACGCTCGCCATAACGTTTGACGCTACTCAAATGGGTACAGGAGCATTAGAATCAAGAGCTAATTCATCACCACTCAACAACCATATCGTTCGACTCACTGGAGGGAAAGTCTGTGGTGAAGCTTATAAGCCAGTTAACAGCACCACTACCCGAACAGTTGCTTTTGTATTGTGGTTATGTTACTGGGCTGCGAACCACTAGGTCCGAAGTTCTATCCTCTCTCGTTCCAAATCGCCACAACTTAAATACGTTATATTTGGCATGGGATTTCATAACTAAAAGTGCAGTTTTGTGTCAAAATTTTATTCCAATCGATTGAAAAATATATATCTAAAACACAAATTCTAATTTTGGGTGTAATTAATACATGCCAGATATTAATCGCCAAATAGTTTCCAAAGGATGACACGATAGATTCAGTAAAAGTGCTGAGTTCATGCCAAAAGTTAATATTTTGTAACCAATTTTTTCCCCTATTTTGTTGTCAATGTTATTATTTGTCAATGTAACTATTATTATTATCGTTGTAAATCTTACTATTTGTTTGTTATAAGAGAATATGCGAGAAGGTTTTGGGGAATTTGTTTTTCAAGCTTTGTTTCAGTTTCCAAATACAAATCATTGTTTCGGTGGCAATGATATTTAACAGATCTTTGCTGAAATTGAATTATAATTCGTAGAATTAGAAGTTTATAAATCTTTCTTACTCGCACAATGAAGCTAATTTTTTTTTCAACAAAAAGTTGTTTTCTTTTATGCTATTGGCAAAATATATTATTATATAATTTGGAAAATAAAATTAATTTTATTGAACTAATCTTTAAAAAAAACTTTCTAGGTCATTTTTTTTTCATAAATATCATGCATAAAATATAAATATTTATTGGAACAAAATATAGAAAATCCTAAACAGAGTAAAAGATTTTTACGCACTGAAAATTTATACTATATAGGGTATACCAAATATGCAAAATGTTTGTCATTTTGTGAGAACATTTCCAAAAATATTCAGGTAAAATGTATAAATTATTTTTCTTCTGTTTTTGAAATGGTTCTCTTTTATTTTGATATGTGAATAATTGAACGTATTATTTTTATCCCTTTTAGATTCAAACCATTATTTGAACTATTATTTTCAATGATATGAATGAGGTCGTTTCACGAAAGAACGCAATTTATCGTTTATAATGAGGCTATCGATTAGCTATAATACAATAAAATTGAGCATTAAATGGAAATTCGCGGGGAAAAATTTTTGAAATAAAAAAAACGAGAAAAAAAATCAACGAAATACATTAAAATTTATTATTTTATTTATGAACCTTCTCGATCATATGTATTAGCAAAATGTCAAATATATATAAATTTATAAACAAATGTTTTGTATTCGTTTGTTGAAGTACTTTAACTGTCGACAGAAATCATTATGATCCTTCAGAAATTAGTGTTTCTCATCGACATGAATAATTTGTTTATTATAATTGATGTTCCTAAAATATACATAAAAGTTAATGTTATATTTTCTATCACACTAATTACTTCAAAAAATAGTAAAATATTTATTGTTTTCACTTTGCCACACTTTTACTTGAAGAGAATGTTGCTAAAAGTACGCCTTCAAATATCACAGATTTAATTTGAACTAACTGACTTTGAAACATTCGAAGAAATGGAAGAACAAACTGACTTCAAGATTATAATGTCATAAATCATTATTATAAAGTTGATTGAACGAGTGGCAGTTTAACTTTCTATATGATAATATCTCTGCATTTAAAACGCTAATGTAGTAAACGCAATCAGTTCTAAACTATACGAGCATTTCAAACTGTTGCTCTGCAAATGCATTAGTCCAATGCTGCATTTTTTGCAGTTACATTGATTCAATGCTTCGTTTATTAAAAAAAACATTCCATTGCAAATAGCGTAGAAAGAGCTGACACCAAAATGCTATTCATTCAGAAGAAATGAGATGCAAAAGAAATCGAAAAATAGGCGTCAGACAAAGCTTAATAAGGCGCGAGAATAGACTGAACATTGTCGGCGGATAATCACCCTGACTACTCCGCCCGCCTAATTAAAGGCATTCGGAATAAATTTGATAAATATACGGTATTTTTTAAATCTTAATACCGGGATATCGGTTTTAATACCGGTAGTAGAAATTTTAGAAAAAAAAAACACAGGTTTTCTTTGTATTATTTGCCAGTTTTATTAGAGAATGTAAATATATAAAAAATAAATAAATTGTAATTTATAAATTATAACAGTTTATAAAAAATCACAAAAAAGTAAAGGAAAAATCTTATTAATTTAAATCACAAAAAAGTGTAAATATCACTATTCAGTCTGTGGTACTATTACAAATTTTTGAAATGTGATCTTAAAAAACATATTGCATCAATTGTACTGTCATTAAGCCTGGAGCGTCATTTTGTGCAAACATTACCAGCGGTCGAAAACGTTCTTTCAGCATCTACGCTAGTTGGTGGTACTGCTAGCAATGCGTGATATACTTTTCCAAGTATCTACCTCTAAATCCCTCATCTTGAAATAAATCTATTTCTCGTCGGATGGTTTTGGATATAGCTGATTTCTGTATTGTATTTTGGTTTGTTGAATTTGTTTTATTTATCGCTAATTCTAATTTCCGTTCAAGAGACAATTCCTTTTCCCTATCGACATTAGTGTCATCATAATCTTCGAAAACTGTACCGAATTCTTCAGAATGTTTATAGGTTATTGGGAAAAATATTTTAAGAAAGTTTACTAGAAACTTGATCAGATTTGAATTGGTTAGTCTCTTTTCTTCATTTTCATTTTTAAAATCATTATAATTATGACATTTTTTATTTCGGTATGCCTTTCTTCTGTGCTGTTTTTCAATGTAAAATATAATTCTTCAGATAGTCATGTGTGCTGTTTTTTCAGTAACTGCAACATGAAATTTATTGTTGCATTAGCTGTTAATAAATTAGAATGTCTCTGACATAATGCCTCAACAGCCAGTTTTATTGGAAGTGGAGCTGATACAGTTCTGGGTATTATGTCGAATTCACTATCTGAAAAATTAATTTGCAGGTTTAAGTCGATTATTGCTTTTTGGATTGGATTTCTCAGTTTAAAAATCGTTCCATCATTAAAAGTAAACTCTTAGGAGTAAAAAAAATTCTGGTAAATACCGAAAAAACGGTATTTAAACTTGTGAATTGCAAGTACAAGTACTTGGTATTACAAAATTGTACAAATGGCTCAAAATATCCGTATTCGGACTGGTATAGCAATCCCTAGCGGGGACAATGATTGAATCCTAAGGGCCATCACCGGTCATAGTACAATCTTTCCCGTAGGAAGCAAATACCATTTTCGGAATTAGGTAACCGACCCGCCAACACCACCATTTATGTGTCCATGAGGGTGACGAGAACCAACCACCATATCCGAAGCTTCACATCTTCATTTCGGAGGTACACCCCGATGAGAGTTGTCAGTGGGTAATTGCAATGACTTATGGAAGTTTATGATCATATTTACCAAATGTGAAATTTTTCAGAAAGAGGCTTTACATTATCATAAAATTCAAAAAATTACCATCTTAATAACATTAGTTTCATTTCTGGTGAGAATTTTCTATATTTTTAATAAAAGTTTGAATTTATTATACAATTTGTATATTACAAATAAAAAGTGTTAGATTTTGATTTTATGAAATTTAAACTATTCCATAATACATCCAATCGCCTGTTTTTGCTAATATTAAAATTAAAAAAAAAATGCTTTTGTTGCACATTGATTCCGATTAAGATTTCACTTTCGCTTTAATTTTCAGTATATACACTTTTTAATTTGCTTGCTTTTTTTTTCTCATTTTCCGGTTTTATCAAATAAAAAGGTGAGTTACAAGAACATTTACGTTCTACATTAATATTCGACAGTCTAAAAAATGAATAATCTGGATGAACGAGTTGCTCGGTTACTTACACGGTTACTTAGCATATAATTTATTATCTTGAAGCTTTTAGTGTTTCTAAAACACAAATGGAATTTGAAACTATATTATCGATTGCACAAATGTCTTTCAAAAAAATTTTCATGATAAAAATATGCATCCGGATGTTGTTTCTTCAATCAAACCATTTCCAAAAATAACTTCTGATCTAATTAATGTCTACAAAATGATGTAAAACAGTAATTGGATGTCTACACATTGTCTTTTTGAAAGAAAGTTTCTATTTCTTTGCCTAGCAGAAATGACTGGTAGAGACGATAAATGATTCTTCTGATTCAAACACTTGAGCCAAAACTAATCAGAATAAGTATTTCATAACATTGTTGACAAAATGTATTGCAACGCATCTTTATTTTCTCTTTGATATGTTAAAAGATTAAAATGTTTTAAAGAAATCATATTATTAATAAAAATAACTTTCAAAAAGGTCAAAATAATTTTGCTCAACTTCTATCTTGTAACCCTTCTATCTTGTAAACAACAGAGACAATTTTATTTATTTAATGAATTTAAATGATGCGATAAATATTTGAAAAAGAAATAAATTTATAGAAAACTTGGCCTTCTCAAAATTTTTTTTAATAAAATAAAAATGTCACTGCCTTTCCAATTAGTATTTTTTTAATTATGGTAATATGATCCAAATTCAAAAAAAACACATTCAGATAAGCAGAAAGTTCAATTCAAATGCCATAAGATCAAATAATTTATTTTAATTACTTATATTTTACCCACGAGCTCGAAAACGCTTTGAAAAGCGAAGAAAAAACGATTTTCGAGTACTTCACAAATAATAATCTATATTTATATAAAGCTAAATGTGTGTGTGTTGGTGCTCTACAGGCCAGACCGTTCGACCTACAGCTACCAAATTTGGCATATGCATACCTTCGAGGTGGGAATGTGCACCTCGAACCCTTTTTTGAATTTTTAATTAGAATTTTAATTATTAATTCAAAACTAACTTTCCCGCCAAAAAAATCCTTTCATTTCCCCCACCACTAAATGAGTAAAGCTTCCGTATTTTTCCCACGTTAAAAAGGATAGGCTTAACAAATTTTCGCCCCTTATTTCAAGCGATTCTGTTCATTTTTTTAATGTTTGATGCATTTAAAACTAAACATCGTTAATTAATTGATGTTTCAGATTAATTCTGAAGTACTTTTGAATAAAAATAAAATATAATAAAGGAAATTAAAAATTTCTAATTTGCGTAGCGTTACCCCAACTGGAGTAGAAAATTCACGCATTTGCGTTACCATAATTGGCGTTGAAAATTCACGCATGCGCATTGTGTTCTGATTGTTGACAACTATTTTTAATGGATACGGACTTGGTTTTGAAGGTTTAATATGTTTTCGACAGATTATTTCAAACGATTCCTGTTTATTTTTGTAGTGTTTGATGCATTTAAAACTAAACATTGTTAAGAAATCAATCGGTTCATGATGAATCTGAGAAAATTTTGTTGAAAATTTCTTGAGATATTATATAAGTTAAGAAAAATATTCTTCAGTGCCCATAAGGTTTAAATACTCAGCGGCTCTGTTTTCAGAACTCATATTTAAAAAAAAAATGCATCGTTTCGTAAAATAAATATTATTATATTAATTTGAGTTTAATCATTTCTACTTTAATTTAAAGCATAAATTCTGTGGTAGCAAAAAGAAAATTAGTGAGATACATATTATGTTATGGTTGAAGGCCTTTATAATATTAGGAGTGAATTATATGACTATTAAAATTTGAAGTTTTAAAATATTTTAATGAAGAAACATTTAAAATAGGAGTTACATAAAATATTTAATTATTAAAATTTTTACGTGTTTTAAGATTGGCAAACCGGCTGGTCGCCAAAGGCGGCTAATACTTTATAAATAATTTCTTTTTTGGGGAAAGGGGTAGAGATTTTCTCTAGAACTTAATTTTATTCTTTTTCTACTGAAAAAATAAATATGTTTACTGATTTTAATTTGCAATTTTAATTTTTTTGTTTAATTTAATTATAATATATTTTTTGTATTCACTTTAAGAACTTAAATTTTTGTATATATATATATATATATATATATATATATATATACTGTATACCAACAAGTAATTGGACACCAGTAATAAAAGAAATAAAAACAATTTATTCATATTTAATACTTGGTAGAACAGCCACAGCTTTAACCTTTCGGGGCATGATTTGGACAAGTATTTGGAATATGGATAGTAGTATTTTCTTCCACTCGACTTGGAGAAGACATGTGAGTTCTTTCACCGATTAGGGACGATTGCTGCTCACCTAATTCGGTGACCCAACTCGCAGCAGAGGTTTTCTACAGAATTCAAGTCTGGGTTCTGGACAGGTCAGTCCAGTCGGTTCATTCCTTTGTCATCATACCTATCCTTGGTGGACCTCACAACTTGACATGACACGTTGTCATCCTGGAAAAAAAAATATTCCAATCCTCAAAATTGCCATTGCGTACGAAGTATATTGCTATCTAGAATAGTGGAGTAAATATCAGGGTTGAGGTTACCACAGATTGAGATGAAGGGTCCCTGTCCATACCACGAGAAATATCCTCCATTTCACATCCCCAGACCACAATTGCACTTCCACCAAACTTGACTGTAAGCAGGCAATAATCACTCTAGCAGCTTTCAGGTAAAAAAGCGTTATTCATGCATGCGCCAAACCTAGACTCTACCATTTGACTAGTAGAGGTTGAACCTTGATTCATCACTCCACAGAACCAGTTTCTCTTCATCTACGGTCCAATTTCGAATGCCTTGCACTACATCAACTGTGAACCGCGGTTGGATTTCGCAATCAAAGGCCTATGGGTGACAAAATGACCATGGAAACCAAGCATATGGGATTTCTTTCCGAGGGTATTTTCAGAACAACAATTCGAAACAGGAGGCTTTTTGGAATTCCTGGATTATGTGGGTCATCGGTTTGGTGAGGTTTCTTCGAATTTTTTTGAACGACATTTGTTGGTATCTATATCTAGTTTCTTTGGTAACTGGTGCTTAGTTTCGTGGGTCTACCGCGAGGAAGTCCATTTCTACAATAATCACTCACATTTATCACCCAAATATTTTTTTTAATAAAAAGAACATTTAGTTGTGATCATAGACATTTTAGAACTTTGAAGCTTTATTTTCAATTTGTTGTTAAATAAATATTATTAATTTATACCTTATTTACGGCTAGTTCATACTAAAACATGAATTAATTAAATTTTAATTTTAATAAAGCTATTATCTCATTTTATCATTCCTAACAGCTAGATAACAACTAAGGAAAGAAAAGATCAATAATTTCAGATAAAAATTCTTATGTGCTAACATTTTTTTTTATCTGAAAGGTAATTTTCAATTTCTTCGATAAAATATCCGCCATAAACATAATTCTGAGATATCTTCACTTTAATTAATCCTTAAATTTCTTTTTTTAAATCGATTTAGAAATGTTTTTTGACATTACTTGAACAAAGCATTATAAAAACTGAATTATAAAATACTAAACGAAAATCATATTTTGTTTCAGTATGATGTA
This sequence comes from Argiope aurantia, assembly GCA_026543865.1. Classification (NCBI taxonomy): domain Eukaryota; kingdom Metazoa; phylum Arthropoda; class Arachnida; order Araneae; family Araneidae; genus Argiope; species Argiope aurantia. The sequence continues at coordinate 23,873 of JAPMOR010023248.1, read as the reverse complement.
TAACTAAAATGCGGTTAGTCGTTTAATTGCCAATTCGAGCTTTAAGTGGG
>JAPMOR010023248.1:0-15421 GCA_026543865.1 Argiope aurantia | reverse complement strand
TTTTTTTTTTCAGAAACTTGGTTTGTTAGTTACATTCCAAAGTTAAAAATTATTTTTAAATTTCAAAACTGGAATGTTTTGTTTTATATTTCTTTTTATGAAGAAAAAAATAATTATTCCAATTTTCAATGCAACCGTAAAAATGAAAGTTAAATAAATTTAAAGTAATTTCATAAAATTTTTTTCAAAAAATAAATACATCCAGAACATAATTACATATCTTGAAATAAAATCAAACTAGTGTGAAACTACTACAAAAAGTAGTTGATTCGTTGATAGGGGAAAAAAACCCAGCTTAAAAATACTTAATAAAAAATACTTAGAGTGTAATACTTTGAAATCAAGCTAATCAGCAAAAATGCTATGAGCACAAAAAAATAACTTGAAAATATCTGTATAGAAATATATTTAAATGTATATATAAATATAATTAAATCTAATAGAAATACATTTTGATTATAGTTTCGCAGACAGAAAAATAACTGAAACAACAAAATATGTGATAACAAAATTACGTTCTAATTAAAGTATTTTTATAGGTACAAATAGTTTTAAAATCTTCATAGGAAACTTTAAGCGATGCATTGTATTAATTTAAAAATAATTTCATACCAAAATAGTGATGCCATGATATAGTATAAAATAATAAATGTTCCCCAATCAATTAATTTCTAATTAATTAATTTCTCTACTTTTATTTAATCTTTTCTTTTCGAATTAAATTAATTCAAAAAGAAAATATAATTTAAAATATATTTGGTAGGAAATATTGGAACTGGATTACTCATAATCATCATGAATATAATTTTAGTTTCAAATATTCTTCAGAGAGACTGCCTTGACACTAACAAATACTAATCAAGGAATAATTTATCCTTAGCAAAAAGTAGCCTCTTAAAGCAAATAAAAGATAAATGGTGTTTCATTAATTACTTTAATAATAAAATTAAATTAATATTAAAAGGAAGTGTAACTTTTACTTCAAACTCAATTAAGCTTCGGTAATTAACCATTTATTGTTAACTGCACAGGCAATTGCTTAAATTTTAATTAGGGCAAATTTGCCTGAGAATATGGATTTCATCATTTTATTAGCGATAATAAGTTCTTTCATGGACAAGTAACGTAATTTTAAGAACTAATTTCGAAATTTCAATTTCTTTTAAATAGATTCCACGCGTTTCGTTTACTTCTGTTAGATGTTAATATCATTTTTATAGCATAAATTTGTTTAATAATAAAACGGAAAAATTCATCGTAAGGAAAGTCAAATTTGGTTTTACATGTTATAATATGATCTCAGAAATGTTTTTTTTTTGCTATTTTTTAATGTTTAAAAATTAAAAATGTCTAATTACAATCAATATCTTAACAAACATTTTTACACATAAATTTCATTTCGTTTTTTTTTCTGGAAGTGGCAAAATTTTTCAAAAAAAAAAAAGCCGATTTAACGAATTAAACGAATTTATTTAAACGGAACACAAGCAATTTTCTAAATAAAAAAAAACTATTTAGCTAATAAAATGATAATAAAAACTGGAATAAACTTAACGCTTATATCGCTCTTCCAGCCATTCGGCTTGATATATTTCATGTGGCATCTACCAATGTGTTTTCCTGGTGCAAAAAAAGGGGGGGGGGTCAGGCAAATTCGATTTCGAGCTTTAATAAAAAAAATTACAAATATTGTTTCTTCCCATTTCTATCTGCAATTAATACTTTTCGTATTCTTCAAACATTGCTTAGTTATACATTATGGTACGTATAATAAAATGCAGTTAAAAAAACATGACTTACAGGCACATTCCTTATTTTTAGGATATTGACTTAGTTGCTGTCGTTAATTTTGATTACTTACCCTATATTTTTCTTATTATAATGTTCTTTTCATGTAATATTAGTGAAAAATTATATTTTTCTTTTCTTTTTTTTTAGTATTTGTACATTTCAAAAGTAAGACATTTTGGGTATTTCAAATGTAAAGTCTAAAACATGATTTTAAAAATCTTTTCAGATGAATCAATGATTTTTTACTGTCCTTTGAGAAAATTTTGAATTTTCAAATTTAGGTATTTCCCAAGCAGCAAGAGAAGTCGCCAAACGGTTGGCCAACCATCGCATCCAAGTGATATAGGTCGCCCGTATTCTGCCAATGTCACTTTTGCATTGGCGCGACATCGGATTCTGGCCATATTTTTTTCTGTCGTTTCTGAAGGTCGCTTTTTCATCGGGGCGAACTCCTACGTCGACTTAGTGAAAACGACCGGCTCAAAGCAATCCACCCATAGTCGCCTCGATGTCTGGAAAGTTGCTTTTTCTAGGCGTCGCTTTGCGAATATATTTTAGAAATTTCCCATGAATCACCTGGCGTATATGGATTTTGAAATTCAACCAGCAACGCATGCTATCATTTCAAGAAACTTGGTAAGTGTAAAGTATTTATTATTATATATTTGTAAATAATATATTATTTATTCTAAATAGTTGAATAAAAAAAGATTATTTTTGTTGAAGCCGTTCGAACTCGTTGCTTACCTGAAACCTGGAGTTGCACGTGATATTATTAGCGTTAGGTGTAAGCGACCATTATCATTTCTTTTCTTGTTCGTATTCTTTTCAAGTGATTTTATTTCTTGTTATCTCTTTTTGTGTGTGTGTTCTTAAATTATTGCAGATATTTTTCCATTTCATTTACAATTCCTTTCCTTTTGTTAACGACAATTTCTAATGAAAAAAGTTTTTTAAAAATATTAAATTACGTTCTTATCGTTTGGTTTTGCAATAACATTTGTGTTATTATTTTTAATTCGACATAAGGCTAAAAAAATAGATAAGCAGAATATATTTATTGTAAATTTCAAAAACAAAAAAAATCTTTAAAACTTGCAATTATGTAGTTATATTTGGATACTCTTATGTCAATAGTTTATAATTATTTCACCTTTCATAAAATAGTAACATAAATTTTACACCCATTAGTTTATATTATTTTTCTCTATTGTCCTAAACATTATTATAATATTTGCTTACATAGTTCATTATCAGATTGAAAACATTATCAAGCTTATGAAGTTATCAATCATTATTCTAAGTAAGAAATATGTTTTTTACGTTCATTAAATCTGCAAAAAGAAGAGTGAACTTGAAGAAAAGTATATGTATAATTCTTTATATGTGTTACCAGCAAAATATGAAAACCATTATTTTATATATTGCCCAAGCATTGTATATAATGCCTAAAACAAGCCAGTAATGTATGAAACAATTTGTATTTCATACATTTTCTAAGTATTCTATAGAATGCCAGATGACAACCTGGCGAAGTATGAAATACATCTCTCATTCAATGAAATGAAAATTTTGTGCACCTTTTGTTTCAAAACTGAAAATGCAATTAAAGATAAAATAAATTTTAAAATTAATCTGTAAATATAAGCAAAAAAAATTATCACTATTTGTTTGGAAACTACTGAGCAAGTTTCTATTCCTGACTTCAAAAAGGAGCAAAATATTGGAAGTTATAATTAATGTGACGGAGTATGGTTTCTACCTACTTGGAACATCAGAAGGAAATTTAAAACAATTATATGTGAGATCCCAATCCACTTTATATCCTAAGAACTTGTTTAGAATGGAAGATATTCCAAATTACAAATTTTCTCTCTGGACAGTAGCAGTTACTCAGAGCAGTGGAAGCAACCAAGGATTTATCAAATGTATGTGTTAAACAAAGTGCCAAAATATGTAATGTCTTTTCGTGAAAAATGTAGCAAAACTTCAAAATGTTGCAATGTGATAGGCTTGAATGACAAGTAGATAAATTTTAATTTCTGATATTTTTTTTTACCTGAAAACTTATTTGCCTTAATTAAAAAGGCATAAATTTTGTTTTGTACAACTTTTATTTTTCTCTATATAATTTGAATAGATTTTTTTAATGGCAACCTCACTACTTTTTCAGACTGACAATTCAAGTTATTTTAATTCTATTTAGCTTAGTTAATTTTCCTTTTCATTTACAATTTTTCTATGAAAGAAGTTTAAAAAAGTATTAAATAACATTTTTATATTTTGGTGTTGAAATAACATTTGTGTAATTATTTTTATTTTGACATGAGGCTAAAAAAAGTTTAGCAGAATGTATTTATTGTAAACTTCAAAAAACAATTCTTTAAAACTTGAGATTATGCAGGCACTTTTGAGTACTCTTATATGAATAGTTTCCAATTATTTCACATTTCATAAACCAGTAACATAAATTTTACTCCCATTAGTTTGAGTTTTTTTCTTTTTCTTAATTATCCTAAACATTATTATAAAGTTTGCTTACACAGTCCAATATCAGAACAAAAATATTATGCTTATGAAGTTCTATACGACTTTCGCTTGTTAATTACTCATCTCCAATTGTCAACAAATGCTTTATTTGTACTTTTAAATGAAGCGAAATCTCAATTACTATTATAATTGTTTTCTAGGTTCATCAAATGTAATCAAAAAAGAAAAATGAAATGTATAAATAAATGTATAATTTTTTATATGTAGCTAATGATTCAGTTATACTTATATATAATATTTATATAAATGTGTGTGGATTTTTAGAAATTTCAAACTCTTCAAGTATTACATAATAAATAAAGTTTAAATAATTTTTTTTATAAATGACTTTGTGATAATATTATTTATTCTTGTAATTAAGTCATAGTTTCAGAATTTTGCTTGGGTGTATAAGTCATTACAGAAAATTCAGTAAAAACTTTCAAGTAAATTATTATTTTACTTTGTATTTCTAAAATATTATTTAATGAAGGTCTTTTTAAATAAATTGCTTTGCATAGTTGTTTTTCTTTTCTCCTAAAAATAAAAAGGGGAAAATGATAATTAAAAAAATATTTGTCTAAAGAAATTTCGTATAATTGAAAGTAGTGTGTACATTTTTAGGTATTTAGTTTTTGTGAAATATTCAGAGTTAATCATAGAACAAATTTAATTCTTGTGCCATTAAACAAAACCAAACTAATCATAGATAAAAAAAATTAGAATTTTCAAGTAAATTGTTAATTTGTGCTTGTAAAATGTTATCGATTGGACATTAGCTAACACTAACATTTGTAATGAGGTATAAAATTTCTGCACCATAAAGTAACTTTGTAAGTTAATAATAAATAAGATTTCGTATAAGTGAAAGAAGTGTTGCATTTTTGTGCATGGAATTTTTGGGAAACATATTTTTCAAATATTCAGAGTTAATCATAGATCAAATTTGATTATTTTGCCACAAATCTAAACCTCACTAAACATAAATTATGAAAATATTAGAAATTTGAAGTTAGTTATTAAATCAGAAGTAAGTTTGTGCTTGTGAATTGTTGTTTATTGAATATTAGCTAACACTAACATTTATAATGAGGTATAAAATTAATGCAATATATAGTAACTCTGTAAATTAATAGTAAATAAAATTTCCTATAATGGGAATAAGTGTTCCATGTTTGGGTATGGAATTTTTGTGAAATATTCAGAGTTAATCATTAATTAAATTTGGTTCTTGTGCTACAAAATCAAACAACTAAATATAGATCAAGAAAATATTAGAAATTTGAAGTAAATTATTAATTTGCGCTTGTAAAATGTTGTGTGTTGGGCATCAGCTGACGCTAACATTTATAATGTGTAAAATTTCTACAACTTAAAAGTAACTTTGCATGTTAATAGTAAATATAAGGAATTTTGCTGAATTGAAAGAAGTGCTGCATTTTTGTGTTTGGAATTTTTGAGAAATATTCAGTGTTAATCAAAGATCGAATTTAGTTCTTGTGCCATAAAACCAAACTAATCATAGATAATAAAATAATATTAGAAATTTCAAGTAAATTATTAATTTGTACTTGTAAAATGTTATCTATTGGACATTAGATAACACTAACATTTATAATGAGGTATAAAATTTCTTCATGAAGTAATTTTGTAAAGTTAATAGTAAATAGAATCAGTAAAATTGAAAGAAGCGTTACATTTTTGTGCATGGAATTTTTATGAAATATATTTGTGAAATATTCGGAGTTTAACATAAATTAAATTTGGTTATTTTGCTACTTATCTAAACCTCACTAAACATAAATTATGAAAATATTAGAAATTTGAAGTAACTTATTAATTTGTGTTTGTAAAATGTTTTCTATTAAAGAAACATATAATAGGAATTATATAATTTAGTGTTTTAAACTATTTTTAACTATTGCATTAAATTTTAGGGTGTTAAAATAGGAATTTGTGTTTTATTCATTATTCTTTAGAAATTATTTGTTTATTAATCACATTATGCGATATAAAAGTGTGTATAGTAAAGAAAATATTTTTTTAATAAGAATGATATATTTTTCTGTTTTGAATTTTTACGAAATAGCTTTGAAAAACAGATGATATAGGCAATATATATAATACATCTACTTTTGAATTTCTAATATCAGTTAAAATCATACTGATTAATTATATAATTGAAACTATGATTATGTTAACATTTCTTCCCATGCATTAAACAATGAAAATAAATAGGAAATATCAATGAAGAAAATATATGTAGATAGATGTGCAGATGATCAAATTTAAAATTATTTCAGAAAATTTTAACATTTGTTTATTTTTTAAAGAGCAGTAAAAAAATGTCATTTAAACATTTTATAGGATAAGATTGTGGTAAAATCTATGCTATAATAATAGTTAAAAAAAAATTGGAAGAACTGTTAGAATGACATTTTCCATGAATTTTTATCAAAGCAAGTATTTTATGGAATTTTAAATTAATCAAAATAAGTAACAAACACTATTATTAATAGGTAAAAAACAAAAGTAAACTATTCAAAATATCTCGTATTTTCAGTCTTTTGACAAAATTGTGAAAGTATGATAGTTTTAAATATTACGACTCTAGTTTCTAGAGCTTGAGAAAATTGAATAACCACTAAGCTAATATTTCAGTTTGACACCAGCAAGTGTTCAGAAATAAATCGCCTAATGATTCGTATTTCGTCGCCCATTGCTAAAATACATGGGGAAATGATTGTTATTGGGTCAACCATTGCTAAAACACATGGGGAAATGATTGGTATTGGGTCGCCGATTGTTAAAACACATGGGGAAATGATTGGTATTGGGTCGTCCATTGATAAAACAGATCGCGAAATGCTTGGTATAACGTCACCCGTGATAATAACATGTAGCCAAATGATCGGCAAATTCGTTGAAAACAAGTCGGGGCGACCATCGCGCGGCGAACCGTCGGGGGGCATGATCAATGTCGGGGCGAGATCGCCTCTGATCTCGCCTCAATCTCGCTCGTTCCGCGGGGCGATGCTTGGCCAATGGTTGGCCAACGATCTTTTGCTGCTTGGGTTTCCTTTTCCAAATGATTTAAATAGAATCTATACATGCTTTTTCTTCTTATTTAGTACTCTAATGAATTATTATAGCTGAAGAAATAAAGTATAGAAAGCAAATGATATATATAGATATATATAGAAAGCAAATGATATATATAGATATGTATAGAAAGCAAATGATATATATAGATATGTATAGAAAGCAAATGATATATATAGGTATGTATAGAAAGCAAATGAACTCCAAGTTTAAAAATCTTGGAGTTCATTTGCTTTCTATACATTAGATTTGGGGCGGCTTTTTCAATTTAGATATTGTGCATTTTTATTGTTATTTTATAATCTGCTTTCTTTATTATATAAAAATTTACAAAGTGCAGAAAAATGTTTACTAATTTATCTTAATTCAGAAATTACTAAAAGTGTGGTAAATATACTGTGTTAGTACACGGTAGACTAGTTCCGAATATAGGAAATTTATATTTATAATGGTGTTGTTGTTGTTGTTTCTAATGGCACTTGTCATAGACAAGCCCACTGACTTTAGAAGTCAGTCATTTTAAGCCAAGGGTGCATTTCTCGTTTTTTCAGTAGCGCCATCTGGGACCAAGGGTACGACTTAGCTACACACACGTCACAACCCTTTTTATGGCCAGACTTCATTCATACATTTCATTCAGTCACCCACAAATCGTAATTTAGATCTAAATCAAAGAACGATCAACCCTGATCCAGTACCCACAGTGGCATTACTCTCGACATGGAGGATTGTGTGACCATTATAGATTTATACGTGTGCCAGCCACCACACACACGGAGAGTCTTCGGATGGCGGGGGTCGAAATCGCAACCCAAGGGACGCGAATACAACGTAAATTGTAGATGTAATAATGTATAATGGCAACAATCTATAATGCATAACATAACATAGAACATAATGGAATACGTGTACAAGAAGAGAAAAATTTACATTTTTTTCCCTTCAAGTTCTACAAAATGCTACACAAATCCAAAAATGTATTGGATTGCAGTGAGAAAAAGTACAAGGAACTCAATATTAGTAAACTGAGAATTTTCCTACATCTCAAAAATATTGCATCCGTAGTAAGAACATTCTTATCTTATATGTATATCAGTAATAAATATCCTAATGAGCTTGACATAGCTTCAGACATGAGTTTATATCTTAATTTCATTCTAATTTGTTAAATATCCTTTCCACAAAACAAATTAAATATTACATTAAGAGTATTTTCAATTTGAACATTTGATTGTGCTCATGAGCTATTGACCAGTTTCAGCGTCAATTTATGTAAAGTTATTTAAATTCATTTCCATTTGATAGGATTTTGAAGATATACAGTTATAAAAAATAAATAAATCATAAATAACACATAAACAACACATTTGACTCCCAAGTTAATTTAGGCCTTAACAACTTTAATAAAATCTTTGAGAGAGAATATAACAGTAAAAGAATATTCGAAAATGCAAATACTAATTAAGTGTTACAGAAAAAATTATTAGTTCTTACTGAGGATTTAATTGAATTAATACGAAGATTATAAAAGGATACATTTTGTAATTTTGATTCTGAGTAAGCTGATATGAGCGACACCAAAGTCAATACTTTCTTCTTACAGATCCTGGCCATATGGGCAAGGGGACAATTCATATACAAACTCTGATTTAATGTGCGATATCGTCACATGAATGGAGGATATTTACTGGAATTGAATCTCCAACCTAAATCATGAAACCAACCAACGAATCATGAAATTATCTATCTTAGTACAAGCTAATCACTCATCTACACAGTTGTCTTAAAATAATTGAAAATGGTGAATAATGAAATGAAAAACTAATAATAATGATGTGAATCACTTAAATGGCTTAAAACCTTTCATACAGTCACAAAATTTACTCATGTAATTATGGAAAACATAATAATGAAATCTTGTTTGGAGACCTTGAGGAAACGTTTGAAAACCAATTATATCAAAGGTCAGTCTTTTCTGTAAGACAAATGTATATTAAATCTATAGCATCAGCTCAAAAATGGGAGAAGACTGAATTGAAAAAAAATCGAAAATGATGAATAATGAAACGAAAAAAATAATAATGAAATGAATCACATGAATGGTTTCAAATCTTTTATATTATAGCCACAGTCACTAAATTGTCTCCAGGAATTATGGTAAGAATAATAATGAAATATTTTCTTGGAACCTAGAAAACAGTTCCAAAAACCAATTATACTAAAGTTCAGTCTTCTTTGTAAGGAAAATTTATATTAATCTGTAGTATGAACTTAAATATCCTTTAAATGATGAAGCATAGGGATTTCGATTATGAATTGCTTTCTCAGATGCCGCCCTCTTCATCTGAATAGCATTTGAAATGACAAGGCCAGACTGAAAATGTTCCTGAGTTAATTCCAACATATACATTACCTAGCTTCTTTTCCGAGAAATAAAATCAATTCAGACTATTATAGAAAATAGAATCTAGTAAAATAGTTCTTTTGTTAGTTGGCATTTATTAAATGCTAATATAAATACTTTGAGCTGATTAAGAAAAATTCTACATTTCTTTCTGTTTCAATTCGTAGAATTTTATCATTACCTTTAAAATTTTAAAATTAATTACAAAATGCAGCAGATTAATATAGAAGAAACATAAATTTAATTATCTAAACTTGTTTCACCGAATGCATTATCAAAAATGACTTGTACCAATAAAACAATTAAACAATTACAATTTATTAAAGCATACCATCTTACATAAACTAATTTTTTTCTTTTTATTGGCATTTTTAATTTAAATTAACAACACATAGGTGAAATTGATTTCTAAGATATTACATAGATTGCATTATTTATGATGAATTTTTTTCAATGAAGAAAATAATTTTATTTTAGTAGATTAAACTTAATTACTTTTTCTATAAAGCAAATCTAAATTTTTACATTTTTGAGGTAGTTAAAACAATTAATTTTATTTATTTTTACCAGGGAAAGTACAGTTCTGTGTTTAAATTGTGGGTAAAAAATATATCATAAATATTAAATGTATGCAACTGGATTTAAAGGAAAAAGAAACAATTAATTCAGTCTTGCCAGGAATTTAATTTTTTGCTTGTAGAAGTGTAATTATCTAAGTGATTGCAATGGTAATATAATCAATAAATGAAATGAACTTAGATTCTTCTTCAAATATAATAGTATTGAATACATATTTTTATTTCCCAAGTTACTTTGTTTAAAAAAAGTTAGAACCCTAAAATGAATAGCATATTTAGAACAGCTCAAAAATTATAATTATTTTTGGATATTTCTAGATTTGTGAAATTTTAAATGTTTCAGAGATTCATTTTATTGTTAAATTTGGATAAACTAGTTTATTGGTTTTTATCATTAAAATATAAACTTCAACAAGTATGCATAACTCGAATAATAAGAAACAATTTACAATACTTTTGTATTTTCATTTGGTATCTACTTTCGGCAAAGTTTGGGCTAAATGATGAATATAAACTCTTTTTTTAATCGGAATTATGATATCCATAAGTATAAATAATAGACTATAATGCATACTCTCAATTATTCTATTAATAATTTAGAAAATTTAACCGAAAAAATTATAAAATTAAATAAATTTGACAAAGAAATTGTAATGACTCTATTTTGACATGGATTAAATTTAAAATCTGTTTCAGAGCTAATCATTGCCAAATCATTTGAGTCAAGAGAGTAGGTCATGTTACGTATTATAAATGATGTAAAAGAATTTCTTTTCTCTCAGCCTAAAAAACAAACGTTTTTTTTATATAAATGAAAACAAAATACATATATTTTCTTCTCTCTTTTTATCAGAAATTATTTTCTCTCAGTCAAAAAAAAAAAAAACATTCTTTATATAAATGAAAACAAAATACATATATTTTCTTTTCAGTTTTAATAAGGTAAGTATTGATGCATTTTTTAAGAAGAAAAAAAAATCTTATCTGAATTTAATATGAATTAAATTTTAAATATTTAATACCTAATATGCAAATTTAAGTGAATAAAACCTCCTTAAATAACTTTAATTATTCCTTATTTCGAAAGGTTTAAATTCAGTGGGTTTTTTTCTTTTTCTTTAAAGGTTTCGTATAATATATAATGAGCATATGCCTGATAGGCAGTTTTATTAACTATTAGATAACTGTTTGCCTCTGAAATGATTAAAAAAAATTCAACCTTCCCCATAAATTGGGAGTCATCGTTCTATTTTGCGATAACATCAGCAAAAAGAATCGCAAATCGCTAAAAAAAGTTACACTGAGGATGAATGCATACATCGCCGGCAGCTGACAAAGTTGCTTTATCAGAGAAAAAGTGGGTAAAAAAAGAAGTTCCGAGATGAGTTGACATCGGAAAAAGGAAGTATCGCGATTTACCGGTCGATTTCATTCTCGGGTCAAAGTAAAGAACATCGCACTAATCCATTACGGGGACACAAAAAGAACGGTGGAATTTTTGAAACATGAACCATATGAGGTTACTTAAAACTTAACAGCACTGACAAAAAGAAAAAAAAACTCATAAAGAAAGTGTTTTTGTTTTCTGTCTGTTTATTATTAAAAAATGAAGATTTATGATTACATTTTCATTTTAGGTTAAAAAAAGTATTTACTTTTTTATTGGCTAAAATAAAATAACTTCTAGTTGTTTATAATAATTTTGGATTCGATTTCAATAGGGCATATTACGTTTTTGTGCGTTTATTTTGAAAACTTTTCCGAAGATCTTTATTCAAAAGAAAAGCAATTTTTAAAAACTTTCATTTTTTTCATGGAAATATCTTATAATTTTAAACCAGTAATCATTGTATATAGAATCACTTATACTCTATATAGTATATATACAGTATATACTGTATATAGAATCACTTAATTCGTGAATCTAGGAAACGGCTCTAATTATCAAATTTTATATTTAGGCAAATTACAGCTTTTTAATTTTATCCATATAGGTGTTTGTCCTGAAAAAAATGCGATTTTAGAAAACACTTTTTATAACTGACTGCAAGAAAAATGATTTTTAACTTCCGCTTCGAAATGTGGGTTGTGCAGAATGCTGGTCAGCATAGCATGGATGACCTGTGTGTAGTGGGTCCTCGGTTCCAGTAGCTCTTGTCCTTTGTTTTTAACTTATGTATTTATATTTAAAATTTTTTCTTTTAAAGTCTATTTATGTAAGCGTCTTCCCTGAAAATTCGTGACATTATATTAAAATACAACTTTTTATAACTAACTATTAGAGACTTTTTCTATCTGCTCTCATGCTGATAATGTCATATAGCGCCATCCCGGATCCCATTTCACCATGGTAAAACTGAGTGTGAGTTCAAAAATATAAGTAATGATAAATAAACTGTAAAATGAACACTAATATAGCAGATTGTTTCAAATAACATGATAAACTAAATGACGCATAATTTTTTTTTATTTAAATGACAAGTTCATATGTAGGTAAGATGTAAAAATATTTATATATAATTAGTATGTGATTCGTATTTAAATATTTTCTCCGAAAAAAAAACACAATTACAAAACCGGATATTTTCCAGACAAAATATTTTCCGATATTTTCCATCATATATGTATTATCCCGAAAAAATATTATTTGATGGATTTTAGTATCTTATATTCAGAGAAAGCAACGTAAATATAAGTAATACTTGAAGTACATTATCTTCAGTATTTAATAATATAAAACTATTTTTTTGATTTTAAGCTAAGAACACAGTTGTACTAGTTGTATTTTTGGTATAATATTCATTCTCGAAATACGGTTTTGTTAAAAGAAATTAACTTTTGGTTAGTGACATCTGCATTGTAGAGTTATATGTATCAGAAAAAAACTTTAAAATCCACATAAATTTGTTTAAATTTTCTTCCGTCTTCATAGAGATCGTTTATTTTTATGCGCAACAAATTGCAAATCTATGCATTATTGTCAAAGAAAATACAACTAGTAAATAAAATAATTAATATCACAAAGTTTAAAAGTAATTGTGACTTTGCCATAGAAACCAAATATAAAAGTACTATTCTCTGCAAATGAGCCATATTCCTCTTCCTTTAATTTTGAAACAATTGATGATGATTGAGAGGAAATAATATTCTTTGCTTTATTAGTTCTTTAGAATTTTATATATCAAACCCAGACAGAAATTTCTATAAAAATGTTGATTATACTATCAACTTTTTGCTGTTTTCTTCTGTTGACAAATCAGTATCCCCCAAGATATTACGGATAATAACCATATTATATATTTCCAATACATCAAGTGAGAATTTAAAAAAATATTTGCAAACCATTTCGTGGAGATAATTATTTAGACTAAAACAATACATTTATTAATTGAAATACATATAAATAATTTTTCATTAAAATACTAAAAAACTTCATTTACCATGTTATCAACTCAAAAGCGAAATATTTTCCCTTAATATATTTAAAAATTTTGGGCCGCTTTTGGCGACCATCTTGCTCACCGAGGTTATTGGCTTTTTTAGGCTACTAAGCGGTTAATATGGAATGCATTTTTTAAAAATTTGATATGACTCTTACAATTTTTTGATATGAATTAAAAATATAACTTTAACTAAATCATTTTGCTATTAACTAGTATGGGCATACATTAAAAGTGTATATACTATGAAATATAAGCGGAAGTAAAAATCCTATTTCGTAATTAATGATACAAAGATAAATTTTTACCTTAATTTTAACATTGACGAAAGCACGGATTAACTATTTTAATGGATGTACTTGAATTTCATAACATTAAAAAAAGCAACTGAAGAGAGTATTACTCTTTGAAAGCTTTTACCATACCACACCAAACCTAATTAATCATTAAAAACATAGTAATATTATAAATAAAACTTGAAGAATTTATTAAAACTAAAGGGAAAAACTGTAGAAATGAAATCAATATCATTAAGAAAGAAAGGTTTTGAGTTTTAAGATGTCGCAAACACTTTTTGGGAAATTAATAGCTCTGGAAGTTTTCCATTTCCCTTGATAAGTCATATCGAGTATCCATTGCGATGGTTAAACCTATTTTCATTCTAGATTATTAAACTTTTTCATGCTTATATCTTAATTTCTTTTGCATCTTCTGACTGAATAAAGTATTTGACATGGCGAGCAGCAATTATAATACAATAATTTTAGTTAATTAGTGAAGTGTCGAATTAAGTGTAGCTGTAAAAGCGCTGAATAAAGCAATATGCTGAAAATTTCGCACATTTACATTCGATTTTTGCCATTCCATAATAAGTAATAAAAGCGATTTCTGTTCTGTGTTAGAATTTTATATAGAGAGATACTTAAACAACCTTTAAATCCAAATGTTCAAAATATGCTTCAAGAAGAAGAATTTTGTCATTAGTAAATACTTTTCAAAATAATTTTTTTGTCAGTGAAGTTTAGCCAAAGAAGCCAACCAGAAAATGAATGATGTTCCATTAGTTAATTTGACAAATTATTCTAAAAGTATGGATAATTTTCGAGGTTAACTATTCGCTATCAGTTGTTCTGATAAATGTTTGCTGCTGAGTTGATGAACGCTAGTCTGATAAGTGTCTTACATACGATAGATAATGTATTTTTAAAATTATTTTTTCACTTTCAAGATTCTTTATATATTCATATATTTTCTATTTTTCAGTATTTATGTTTTGAATTATCACTCTATTTCTTTAGTAAATTTGATGTAATAAATTCGATTGAAACGTTAATACTTTTTGGTTTGTTAAAATTTGATTGAAAAATAAATTGCTGTATATGGACTGGGAAACAAAATACAACTGGTGATTTACATTCAATATCTTAACCAAAATTTCCATAACAATAATTAGTTAATATAATCAAAATAAGCTCATTCATTTCATATAACTAGACAATCATTCATTTTTTACCTTTAATTTAAATTTACTGATGTTTGGGATTAATCAGTTTCGTTGAAGTAATTGCAAAAAAAAA
>JAPMOR010023246.1:0-20678 GCA_026543865.1 Argiope aurantia | reverse complement strand
TATATATTAATACTATATATAGTATTAATATATACTATATATATTAATACTATATATAGTATTAATATATAACCGGAATATATAGTATATATTAATACTATATATTCCGGTTGTGCGAATTTAACCATTTTGGAGAACTAGACAATAAGCATTATGGAACCTTCTTTAATAACTCATTCACTTAATTTCGTATCTCAACAAATTTAAAAAAAATATCTACATATTAATTATTTATTTTAGATTAATTTTAAGTAAAATGTAATTAAAGTAATAAAATTCTTGATGAATTAACCATATTCATTCTTTATTTTTTTTCAATTGAGATTTAAAAAATTTTATTATCGTTATGAGATACAAAAAAAAAAAAAACCTTCAAATAAATTTAATTCTAAAAATTATTACTTTTGAAGGACTTATGAAATGCAATGGTGCATATCTAATTAAGTGGATAATTAATATTTTTGAATATTAAAAATGATAAATAATTAATTTTTCTTGCCTTAATTAATTTTAGTTTCTTCAGTCTAGTTAATACGGATTTTAATAATTAAATCAAAAATAGATTTTAATAATTTAAACTAAATCAATGTTCTTAGAATTTAAAATTCTAGGCAGTTGCCTAGTTTGTATAGTCGACAATACGCCTCTGCAGTCTGGTGAAAGTTAATCACCCTTGAATTATTGTATATGAGAAATAGAGATCTGCACATTTCATTACATCCTGTAGGCACCTGGTTTGGTTTGGCTATATTAACGACCCGTTTGAAGCAACACTTGGGCTATTTTGGGACGGACCTCGTAATTTTGAACAGCGGTCAGATGACGAGGTCGACCCCTGAGCTGGCACCCCCCTCTTCACGCCACATCACACCAGCGGGAGGACGTTTGATCAGGACGGATTGAACGTGCAACAGACCCCCTTACACGACGGTTCTTCGGTGGAATCGGGTCTCGAACATGAAACCCTCCGGTTCCGAAGCCGAGACCATACCACCAGGCCACCGTGGCCCCTGTAGGTACTTGCATTATCAAGTAATCACTAAATTCATCTATATCGAACCTCGTCACTTTTCTTCCTCATCTTTTGTACAGCTGCAATTGAAACGCCTTTATATTAAGCCATGGCCATAAATGCAATTTTATTTTTTTGGTGTTTAGGTGCTTTCCAGGAAGAGCATTATATAATGTTCATGTCTTCCTGGAATATTTCCCATCAATAGGGTCAGGCCTTGGTGGTTTTGTGTAATCTCTTGCAAGAATTAGAATTATATAAGAAAATTTTTAATTCAATGATAATACAATTCAAGTTGCTTTATTTGCATGTTGTCCATATATATTAAAAGCAAGTTTATTACAAAAAAATCCCATATAATCTGGGAATAAAAAAGCATTAATTTATCATAGCTTTAACAACGGCAAAATCATATAAATAAAAGCTTTGATGAAAGAATAAAATTGGTTCGCATTTCATTACATTAAAGAAAGTGAAGCTTAAACTTCTACTTAAAATTTTTCCTGATTTTTTTTTTCCAAAAATTAAATGTTCTTTAAGAATAACTTTTAGCTACCAAGGATAAAAATGAGGAAATAGCCTGATTTTTAAAGTAAACAGTTTTAATTTTTTTAATAAAATAAATGCGATTGATTAAAATTAAATGATATTTTTAATACATTAGTAAATTTTAGTGTTAATATACATTTTTTAAACTTAAAATGTGTTTTTCTTTGGAAAATAAAAGTTGAATGCATGCAAATTAGGGAAATTTTTATTCGTCTCATCGTACTCCCTTTAATTTTAACTTTTAAAACAGATTATTATTCAGAAACGGAAAAATTTACCTATTTTAAATTACTATTATTAAAATTTTACAATTTAAATTATGAAAAAAAGTAAACAAAAAAGTAATAAATTTCAAATCTTTCGTTAAGAAATGGGTTTAAAATGCGTATAGATCCAGATAATATTCAAAATGAAATAAATATCTAAAAAGCACTTTTGTTTGAAAATGTTTGCTTCATTTTAGTCATGTATGTTGGATACAAATCGATTGTGTTTCTCTTACGGAGTGCTTTCTTTTCTAAGATTTACATAACATACATATTGTTACGAAATTTTCTTTACCTGGGTTCGTTTGGATAGTGGAAGTTATATGGTGTGGAGAACGCTCAATCAGTAGGCAGAAGTAGAATAAAAACAACGACGTTTATTTACACGAAGACACACAGGACAGCACAAAGCGACAACTATATACAGCACAGAAGACGATTATCTTCAGCCGAGACGTGTAGCATACAACCAGAATCTACTGCAGACAGTAGCACAGCTCAGTTCAACACTAGCTTGCCTCAGTCGCTTCCGACCCCTCCGTCTTCTATTTCTCCGACTCTGGCTCGGATTACTGACTTGACTCTCCGTCGATTCCGCTTACTCTTCTTCGACCACTCCGTCCACTCTGACTACTGGCTTTACTCGCCTGCTCTGGCAGCTGTGGACCCTTTTGTAGATCTCAGGAGGCGGGGCTAGAAGCCTCTCAACCAATCAGGAACGTTCGAGGCGTATCTCGGTTCCTACTGGACGGATCGGGAAAATTCTCGAAGTTTCGGGTATTATCTATTTTATCGCCAAAGTCACCAAATTCGTCGCCAAGTCGCCAAATGGTCGCCATGTTTGTTGCCAAGCTCTGAGACCTCCGACGCGCTAGTCCCATTCAGATGACTGTAAAACTTTCTTTCCAATGATGGAACAAACTATGCTGGGAAGCCGAATTGCATTTTTGTAACAATATTAATGCTAATTTATATTTTTTTAAATTTCGTTTTCTCAAATTTTAAATTTTTGTAAAATCATCTTATATAAAATTTCATAAATTAGTATATAATACAGTATTTTATACTATTTTATTCTAATTTGTAATGATAATTTTTCAGTATGTTCTGCTAATCATAGCTTAGAAAATAAGTATTATATTTGCTAAAAACAATATTACACTTATTTTAATCTCATGCGAATAACAAAAATAAGGATTTTATGCCACTTATTAATAGAAATTCATTGTTATAAATGTAGCTTGTTTCTTAGTTCAAGAGCTAGATAATATATTTATTATGAAATATAATATGCTCTATCTGCAAGGCTCTGGATAAATAATTTCATAAAATTCTAAATCAGAGGGATTTTGTTTTTTACACTTATTTAGACCAAGACACCATATTTATCCAAGTTCCAGAAAACGTTTGGCTTTAAACGAATATATTTTAGTTCCACAATCGTTTTTCGGTATATTTTATCCAAATTCAAAAATGGCGCTTTTTTTAAAAAAAATTATCCGTAATATCGTCGAGTAATTCAATAAAATAAAATGATTTTTTTTCGGTTTTTAAGCTTATTTTACTACTAAAAGCCATACAGCAGCTGTAATTTTGTCCTTTCTGCTGAAACAATTCTTTATTTCTCATTCTTTATAAATCCATTATTTTTCTCCAAAATGTTATTTCTTTTCATCAGAACATTTTTATAATTGTGCCTTAATCTTTAAGGTTATTCAACTTATTGCAACCCTGTCTATTTTCTGTAAACTTTAGGGGCTTTTTTTTCTCAGAATTTAAATTCCCTTGTCATATCTTTAAAACATTCAACCAAAACAAACAACTGTTTCCATGTTTTAAACCTTTACTGAGAATAAATCAAATAGTTAAACAAAAACCCTGTCTTGGCCAACACCTTATTGTGATTCAGATCCTATCTTTTACGTGACATGAAATAAGCTTCTGCTGCTCTAAAACGAATCCCTTTTGGGGCCGAACAAAGTTATCACTTTACTCCTAAAAGAACAAAATCTGATTTGATATCATAAAGAGAATTTTTTTTAAATATAAGTAACAATAAAAAGATCTAGTTCATTGCATTCCAAAAAGAGATATACGTTTTAAAAAATCTTATATTTAATATCAAAGATAAAATAGATGTATCTTTTATTTTTTATGCATAGACTATTGGATTTTATATATGTAAAATATTTCATCTCTAACATTTGAACTAAGCTTAAATGTGAACCTTCGTAAAAAAAGTTCTTAATTCAATAAAAAATGATTTACATATATATTGAGACAAAGCCTACAGCTTATATTAGAAATGAAACTTAAAATAAAATCTGCCGCCTTTTGTGACCACGTGTTCGAGGAAAATGATAACAGAATTCTTTTATCAATGTCTGTTAACTTTGATGAACTATATCTTATCACTCCAAATGAAAATAATATTTTAAAATACACTTTTACAGTACAGACAGAGCATTCTAGTTAATTGGCGAAATCAGTCCAGGTCTCAAGGAAAATTTTCATTTTGCGTATATTTCTGCAAAACGCAGAATGGAAACGGGAAGGTGGATATTAATGGTAAATCGAAACTCCATAAACTTTTAGATGAAATAAAAATTAGTGACATCAGTCTTTGAATTGGTCTAGGGCATCCGGTAGGAGCTTTTCCAAAAGGAGACTAATCAGTGTTTTTAATTTTTCTTTCACAATAAGGCGGTAGAGAACCGGCAACTAAAGGGTGTCAAAAATTAATGAAAGATTTGAATTTGCCACCATCCGTGCAATAAAGTTTTGGTAATCAAGCTGAATTAAATAAAAGAGCTGAATTAAATAAAAAGCACAATTCTTTTCTTTAAATTTTTATTGAATCGCAAAATACATACGATAGGGTTATGTATAGGATAACATAGGGAAAATGAGCAACATGGCTTTACTGGTACATACACACTCTTCTGTTGAAAGTTTCCATGATCATCTTTCATAAATGCGTGTGAATTTCGGTGATGCAGAGTTGAATTTCCTCTTTCAATGCTTTCAGGATTTTTGGTATATACCTTTAATTTAAAAAAAATGATAATGCTTAATCACACGATCTAGGGGGCCAGTACTCAAATTTTCGAACTATGACCGAAAGACCTTCATTATTTTTGAAATGCTGTTCACGATGAGAATGAGTTGTTCTTTCGAGAAACACTCCATTTTTAATAAAAATAAACTATCAGCTGTCAAATTTTTTAACGGGTTGCCACCGCTTTATTACACAAATGGTGACAAACGAATAATAAAAAATATGTGCCCCGAATGGTCCTTTATAAGAACCAATAGCATTCATATGGAAAGAAAATGGATGGAAAGTTTTACCGTTATTCCATTTTATATAAAATTTACTGAGAAGAGTTTTTTTTTTTTAGATTTCAAAGAGGGAAATGATAATCGATGACATAGTTAGGATCCATGAAATTTTATATAAAATAGAGAAAAATATTATACCAGTGGTTTGACAAAAGGATTGAGCTCTTGGCTTTATTAAATATTTTAAATACAAAGGGATCTTCATGAATTTAAACAATTTTCGATTTATGTATTGAGCTATGTAAAGTTTCACTTCCCAATTACAAAATACTAAAAGCTTCATTAATTCACAATATCATCCTAATTATATTAAGCTATACTAATTAGAAAATGAAAAGAACGTATTTGTAAAAATCAATAACATATACGCAAACAACATATCGCTAGTTAATTAATAGCCCAGCATAAACCACTCCAACATAAAATAAAAATTGAGAAACTTACCGCGTGATTAAAATTTCCAAAGAAATTATTTACTTCGACAAAAATTTCGCCTATCTCTCTCTTTGTATAAATTCTCTTAAATGGTTCAAAAATATTCTATAATAGTTGCCACATTCTGAATTATAATAGAAATATCGCCCAAATTCTTGTATTTTGCAGAACATGCGTATCGTCAAATGGTCACCAAAGCCGGGAGGTATTTACCTGGCATCCATTCAACATCCAATATAAAATCCTTTAAAAATATTTTCCTCAAAATGAGATTAACCGCACAGGGAAGCAATACTGCAGATTTGTAACAATAATAAATTGTTAAAATTTAATATTGTTAACAGAAACAATATCAAATTGTTAAAATTTTATATTGTTGACAAAAACAATATCAAAATGATTTGTAAAAATATCAAATTGTTTAACAAATTTAACAATTTGTTAATTGCATTTCTAAATCGTTACTGAATTGCTGAATAAAATGAAAACATCTTTTGCTTTAGCCTCTATCATCGTACCTCTATTTTGATGATTATCTCCATCGCCTGCGCAAATGCTGGAGGTATCTCTTATATATACATATATGAGATACCTCCCGATATATAAAGGGCCTGGTGGTACGGTCTCGGCTTCGGAGCTGTAGGGTTTCGGGTTCGAGACCCGATTCCACCGAAGAACCGTCGTGTTAGGGGGTCAGTTCCACGTAAATCCGTCCTGACCAAACTTCTTCCCGCTGGTGTGGTGTGGAAAGGGGGTGCCGGCTCAGGCGTCGTCCTCGTCATCTGACCGCGGTTAAAATTACGAGGTCCGTCCCAAAATAGCACAAGTGTTGCTTTAAACGGGACATTAATATAACTAAACCAAACCAACCCGATATATAGATACATATACTCAGACAGATATACGTCTGAAAACACTCTATGTATGATTTTCATTATGTTAGTAATATTTCTTTATAACAAATTAAAAACAATTTAAGCAACAGGTAATTAAAAATTTGTACAAAATCGAACAATTTTCTACAATTTCGAAAAAAGGAAAGGTTTTTGTTGTCAAATATTAACAAAGCATTTGATATAATTCAAAAATAATTTATATATTATTTTACAATGTCTTTAATGGAATTTTTGTCTAAATTCCTTTATTTAAAAATTAAAATGATATAATTGTTGCGTGTAAAATGTATAATGTTATTCAGAAATATATGAATATATTCGAATAATTAAAATAAAGCAATCAATATATTTAATATAATTGGCAAAACTGAGAAAGATTTCCCCAGTTTCAACCACTTACCAGATTCCTTCAATTTTTATCTTATTTGAAAGCTGGTGACCCTTAGATACATTATCAGTGTTCGCATGTCTACTCAGCCACTTTAAAATAAGACTTTGACAGAATTCCCTATCTTAACAATTAGTCCGAATTCTCCTATTAATTTTACTATATTATATGCGCAGCTGACACTCACATGTGCGCAACTAAGATAATTATTGGGAAAGAACAGTTTGAGATAATAATTCGTTTTGATGGGAAGTTGGGTGACATTATTAAAATTATATTAAGATATTAATAGTGAACACCTGATCAGTGAAGGCGCCTAGTAATAAGTAAGCATTCAAAAATTCTTCTAAACTGCTTTGAAAAAAACTTATTCTGGAAACTGAATTTAATTTTTATATCGATTATAATGAAATATTCAATGATATTTTTTTATTATAATGCTAATCAGACTCTTCCCGGACTTATTAAAATGTATTTAATTTTATCAATTCTAAATGCGTAGCATCGTATCGTCTTTGCATTTTTTGAGCTATATTTTATTTCAATAATTGTGTCTGGTTAAATTTCTTTCAATTATTAATTTGTGTTCTCTTATTTATTATTGTATTTAGTTATATTTTTTGTTTGTTTCTATAAAAATAATTCTGATACTGATAATGAAATTTGTACCACACATAATGTAAAAACACACATATATATGTTAATACATGTGTTTAAACACATATACATTAAATTAAACATTGGTACATTAAATTAAACAGGTTATAATTCTTAAAATATTAATATAATGGATATTTTAAGAAAATATTCCTTCATATTATATATCATTGAAGAATTCATCTATTTAAATATGTCGTTAAAGCAAGATTCTAACTCAAATTCCGAATTCTAAAGCACTTATTGCGTGTCAAATAGGAAATCATATGATTTCAAAGGATATTCATGAACTAAATTGATTAATTATAACTGCCTAACCTAACCTAATTTAAATAATTAGGTTAGCAAAAAAGGTTTCTTTTTATCATTTTTTTCCATTATTATTCTCAAATGCTCAAGTAAATAAATTTTCTATTTACATGCATCTTTAAAGAAAGAAAATTTAATAGATTGAATTCTTTTCTGTTTATTATTTTTTTTTTTATTTTTTGCGGCATAAATGGATTCAAAGGGCTAATCATAAAATATTCACACATTAATGCTTGCATTATAAGTCCCTTTCTAAAAAAGACTAATATGAAGTGCTGCCCAGATGTGAAATCAGCATGTGTATACGAACTACAATTTTACATATTTTTATTTCGGAAATGTACGCCATGACAATGTATGCAAAATTGATATGAATTACTTAAAATATATGAAAGTGAAAATGATTGCAAAATGACAAAACATAATATATTGGTTAATAGTAAACATAATGATTAACTGTCTTTGACGATTGGCATGTTTGTTCAGAATAATGATTTTTAGATCTTTTAACGAATAATATGGAATCCCTTCTTTTAAAATTTTACTTTGTTATTTCAAACAATTGAAAAATATTTCATCATTTTTTTTTAGATTTAGTTTTGTAATAGTGCGAAAAAGCTGCCTTTTAGGTTCAAAAATAATTTTTAAAATTTTTTGTGCAATATTACATTATCTTGTGGTGCCGCAAAGAACTCTAAATTTGTTTAAAAAATGAAAATTTTAAAAATGAGCCTTTACAAATTTTTCTTAGATTTAAATTTGGTAATAGTGGAGAAAAGTTAGCTTTTAGGATTTAAAAAAAATAATTTGGTTGCGATTCATAATTATCTCAAGGTACCGCAAAGAATACTGTAAAAAAATTGAAAAATTATAAACTTTGATAAAAAATTTTAATGAATTTTTCGTTCATGTAATGTTAAAAATGATTATTTTAAATGCATATATAAGCATTACAACTGGAAAAATTATTAATTACAAAATATAATAATAGAAAAAAATATTGTGTTAAATTTTGCGTTTCTTATTTCTGTATCTTTAATGATTAAAATGTTGCAACATGTTTGTTTCTACTTCATTGCCGTATTAAACGGGTTTTTTAAATTAAATTTTGTCACGGTTTTCGGTGACACAATTTTGCTCTTATGTATCCTTCTTTTGCAATTGAATCACAGATATTTTGAGCCAATACGGCAGCCAGTTTCACAGCTCTTTCCACTGGCGTGGGGTAAGGAATTCGGGGAAAGTCCATAACCGAGTTCCCTATACTATTTGGTTTAGTTTCAGATACCTTCAGTATAAAGTCTTTCAGAGGTCACTAGAAACATATTTTAACAAAAGTCATTTTCGAAATATGTGATCAAGTAATCCTTTCATCGAACTTTATCTTTGAAACATCAAAATTCGTGATTCTGTCTTTACTTTCTTTTCTTGATTTTAAAACACTCTTTGAATTTTGCATTCAACACTTAGCATGGACAAAAGAATATTTTCTGAAGCAGAAAAGTACCCATTTCTTTTAATAATCTGATCTATAACGTTTTTGAGATCGTCAGAGAGATGGCGTGAATATGAGATAAAGTTAAAAAAATGTTTGGAACCATAAGTACATGAAGGATTTAACTTAATATTAAACCTCACAGGCACCTGGTAGTTTTATCTCTTCTTGTCTGTTTGATGGATTTGGTCGGTTTGCCTCTTTTTATAAAGAACACCGTTGTTCTTCAGCATTGTCATTGTCCCCAGTAATCGTTTCTGATAAACAAGTATTTTTGTCCGTTCTTGATTAAAGAGTTATTCTCTGTAGTTATTAACTCTTTCTTGCTTCCTTCTTCCTCAAAGCGTTTGTTCCTCCCGCTGGTGCGGTGTGGTGTGGAGAGGGGGGTGCCAGCTCAGGTGTCGTTCTCATCATCTGACCGCGGTTCAAAATTACGAGGTCCGTCCCAAAATAGCCCAAGTGTTGCTTCAAACGGGACGTTAATATAACTAAACCAAACCAAACCTCAAAGCGTTTGTGGTAGCAATATCAATGTTACCATTAGCTATTTCGCCTTTAGAGGATTAATCGTTTAGAAATATTTGTGCTATAACTGCCACTTTTTTTTTCTTTTATATAAGTCAGAAATATCAATTAAACGTTTAGCTTCTTTTCTAATTTCTATGAGGTTATCTGGACATTTTCTGCTTTAAGACTTCAATCAATTCCTGCATTTAGCATGATAGGCGTTTGTCATTTGTGAAATTCTTTTGCTAGTAGCAACGGCAATAGAAACTGTTGACCATATTTGTTCTATTAGGGTAAATAAAGTGTCACATATTTCACTTACAGATGGGCCCTTTTCTAAAGCAATTTTGAGGTTATGCCTAATATAACGGTAGCACTTCATAACAGATTCGTAAGTAGGGAGTTCAATTTCAAGCAAATCACTAAATTTCTCAAAAACAGAAGGCTCCGACTTCTTCACTTTAGACTAAGCCATTTTTACTCACTGCAAAGCACACAAACTAACAATCAGTTACGTTAATTACAATAATTCGTTACACAATAGCCGAAGCGAAGAGACGCCAAATCAACTGAATTCGGCAAAGCTACTGATTTGAAACCAGGCTTACCTTTGTCACCGGGCGCACACAAATCTCCGCCTTACCTTAATAACAACCACTCCGGCGACAACTTGATTCCATGCCAGATAGATAGTAAAACTGTTTTTATGCTTCAATTCATATGTCAAGGCCTATTTAAAGCTTTTTATTTCATAATCGAGGAACGCAAAAAAATCCTTAAAAATTTACAAAAAATGTGTTTTTATGAAATTTTAATGTCTGTGTGGCACCTCGAGATGTACTCCAATATTTTTCATATTTATAATTTATTTTACCGTGCTATTACAAATTAAAAATCAAAAATTGATTTTTCCTTCCACCCTAATGTACATAAAATGAAAGTAAAAGTTAAATTCTTATTTCGAAGATAATAATTTGAAATTTGACAGTATATTTTTATAGAGAGTGCATCAAATTAAATTTATGGAAATAATTATAAATAAAACGAAAAACATTATATATTTATAGAAAGAACGAAAACTTAATTTTTTTAACTCTCCAATGAATATTTTTATTTTATTTATTAGAAGCAGTAGTGTTTAGTTGAATAAGCATATATGATAATTAGCGAAAACATATTTTTCAATTAACAGCTGAATTAAAATTTATAACAAAAATTTTCCTCATTCAAGATAAAAAATCTAACGATGTAAATTATTTTTATTAAAGAATGTATAAATTAATCGAATTGAATATAAAATGAGTAAATATAATTAATACATTTCATTTCGCACTGCAAATTAAATTACTTTTTTCTATATTTCCAGCAAAAATTAACACATATTTTGGGAAATATATTGAAATGCCAATAAAAAATGTGATAATTAGAAATTATCTAATATTTTCTGAAATCAGGTTCTCACTGAAAGTAAAAATGCAATTATTGCTTAATTTACTAAGTTTCGCAATAACCAAATTAAGAAACAGAAACGCGAAATTATTTTAATTCTTGATATGTGTTTTATGTCCTTTTTTCTTAATGTACCGTTACAAATATTTCCATCTAGGCTAAAAATATATTCTTAAATATAAAATAATAAATTACAGAAAATATCGCAGGAAAATTATTACTTTCAGCTTTCGATGTTTTTAGAAACATTTTTGAATTTGCAATAATCCTTATAATAAGTGAATAAAATTTCAGAAGTCTGGTATTTAATAATTTAATAAAAAGAAAAAGAAATCCATTCTTATCTGAATCTTCTCAATAAACTCTTTTTGTGCCAAGACGACAGAATATTGAAAAAAAAAAAAAAAAAAAAAAAAAGATAATCTTCACATAATTTCTGTTAAATTCATTTTTTTAATATAGATAATAATTAGAAAATTTTATCCTCTACATTTTTTTATCAACAGTGCAAGTTAATTTACAAAATAATATAATAATATATAATATTAATCGCCTTTTCAAATAAAAATCTAAAAATATACCATTTTCTATTAAAGTACAATATTTGAAAACTGTAAATTAAACAAGATAAAGAAAAAGAGCATTTTTGTTGAGGTTTTAAAGTTTTTATTTTTTTTTAATTATTTTAGATAGAAAACTATTTATAGATACAAATATAATAAGATATTCTTTATGCAATCCCCAAAAACCAATTAATTTATTTTTCTCTATTCTGGGAAAATTAATACTTTGGAGAATAAATAAATAAATAAATTTTTCAATAGCTAAATTTCACGGTTGTTAACTCTTTTATAACCAATAACCTAACTGTTTAAGACTATAGTAAAAATATAAATCTTAATGAAAAAATTCTTTGCATGAAAATAGAATGTAGAATTAATTATTTTGAATAATATTAAAATTTTATCAACATGTGTTAAACAAAATTAAAATTTACAAAAAAAACACACCTACATTTTGATATAAGTGATGTGATAAATATTAGAGTCAGAGGCATAGCAGTGTGAGGACAATGTAGACCTTTAAGAAAACAAAAAACAAAAAACGGAGTTTAAATTTACTTTAATATGCTCATTGCTCCGACAATAATATAACCGGAAGAACAAAGTAAAGTAGCTATTCTATCTATTGTAATAAATTCTTTTGTAATATGTTTTCAATCGTAAAATTCCTACTGGTCAGCCAACTACATATCTATTGAATCGGCATGAAAAGCCATGAGGCATAAATGGCCTATGTTCTTTATAAACATCTGCAAAGAAAACTGAACAAAATTTAGAATGTTTCCTCTAGATTCTATTTATTCAAAATGCAACATTTTTTTTATAGGAAAACTTCTACTAATCTGTTTAATTTTGACTTGTGGCTTATCTACTGAATCGGTAAGCGAAGTCGTAAAATACGGATTTCATATACTCTTCACACGCATCTGAAAAAAAAGATTGAATGTAAATTAAAAATATTCTCTTATGATTATTTTTACTCAAAATGAATATCTTTACAATAAAAATATTCCTACAGATATACTTAATTTCGACTTACTGCACGCAGCACATGTATTGAATCAATATACGACGGCATGAAGAATCAACGGCATTTTATTCTAGCAGAAATGTGATAAAAGAATTGAAAATAGTTACGAATGATTTCTTATAATTGCTTTTACTCTAAATGTAATATACTTTCAGTAGGAAATTCCTACTTCTAAGGAACATTCTTCGTATTTGGAATAAAGAAAAGAAGCGGTAAATATAATGAGCTGAAATGACATTTTTGAGAATATAACTCAATATTGTTTTATGTGCTTTATTTCCTTTTATTATATTTTTATGTGCTTTATTTTATGAATAATTAAATTTCAATTTGAAATCGCGCTGGGAAAAGGATTTAATATTTAGAGCAGTATTTTTTTTAAAAAAATAGCAGAACATCAGGAAAATATTTACTCGTTCTTCTCTAAAGTTTATTCGGTATGGTATAAAATATCAACCCAAAGATTTTTTTAAAACCAAAATCAATTTGATATTTTCAGGGAAATAAAATTATTGGACAATATATATTTGAAGGGTATATATATATATATATATGCTTACACTTCAACTTTAAAGAAAAAAATTTGTAATTATAATTACTATGGAAAAAATTTAGATAAAATTAATATTACAGATTGTTACTGTAAAAAAGAAAAATATAAAGATTTTATAGATGTTGATAAAGGTCATATTATTACAGGTAATTTAGAAATTATTGAATCCAACTCTTTAAGAGATTTAATGAGAAGAGGTACAAAATTTAGATTAAGAGAAAAAATAAACCACGAAAAAATCTTAATTTCTATTGGTAATGATTTGGATGTTTTTATTGCCAAATTATCTAGAAAATACCATTGGCCTGCGGAAGGTTTCAGAGAATGGAAGGTGAGAATTTTAAGGGAAATAAAAATAAAAATGAATTTTGAATTTGACAGATCTAAAGAACGTGGGATTAATTTTAGTAAAACATTGAAAAACGAAATAAAAAATTTAAAAGAAAAATTTGTTATTACAGTAATAGATAAATCAGCAAATAATTTCTGTTTAATTTGTAAATATCATTATAAAGAAATTTTAATTAATGAATATAACTCCAACGCAACTTATTTGTTAAAGAACACCGGGAAAAAGGAATTAGATAAAAGAATGCTAGCATTCGCAAAAAAAACCAAAACTAAGACTTGCTCTCTTAACTATCCTTATTTATTCCCAACAGTCAAATTTCATAAAAATCCATTAAAATTCAGATTTGTGACCTGTAGCACTGGCGGTTATAATTACTATACGGGTAAACATTTCTTTAAATACTTAAAAATTATCCTGGACAAAATTAAAGATGAAGAGCACTTTATTATTTCTAGTAACAAAGAAATTCTGGATTTTCTTAAAGATAACCACATTAATAAACTTAATACTTATGATTTCGAAAATTTGTACACTAATCTTCCTCATGAAAAATTAATAAAAGTCTGCACTTTTGTCTATGACGAATATTTAAATGAAGATATCATTCCTAAAAATAACTGGCTTGAGTTATGTAATTTTAATATTACTGAAAATTACGTTTTTAATGGTATTAACTTTTATAAACAGGTTAAGGGCATTCCAATGGGAACGGCTTTCTCAAGTGCTTTGGCTAATATTTTTCTACATTACTATGAGAAAAAAATAATTAAATATAATTTGATAAACGGGTGGAGATATATTGATGACCTACTTCTGATTGACTTCGACAATACTAATATTGTAACTAATTGCTATCCAAAAGATTTAATTCTAACAGAAACGAATAAAAATCAACTTGAAGCTACCTTTCTGAATTTAAAAATCGAAATTGATAATGATAAAACAGTTGTTGGTATTTACGATAAAAGGGACGAATTCAACTTCATAATAACAAAACTATGTAATTACTATTCCAATCTAAACTCTAAAATCTTCAAAAATCTAATTTTCTCACAAGTTAACAGGATAAAAAAGGTTTGCAATAATAAAAACTCCTATATTGAAGCATCAAACCACCTCATTAATAATTTAATTAAAAATGAATTTCCCAAAAATTACTGTAATGTCAATTTTTTAATTAAACAAGGTATGGTTTGGGATTAATCCTTTTGGCTTAAATAAAAAATTAGTACTTTCCTTGCTTTTTTTCACTCAATAGGTGGCGTTGCGAGCTTACAATTTTTACCTAAATTGCCGTTAGCTTTTTTTAATGGGCGGGAATCACAATCGATAGCTTGGGATTTTCTGGACTGTTATACAGTGCGCGAAGAAAGTATAAGGACAACATGTAATTGCATGAAATTATGCTTTATTTCCATTTCGCCTAAATGAACTTTTTATATTTCTTACTTCTGCTGCATAATTTTGTGATAACACTTATACCACATAAAAAACATAATTTAGCTTCAAAATATTGATTTTACAAAATTTAACATTAAAGGAAATATGGAAAAAATTATAAGGACATGTTGTAACATACTTAAAAAATGTTTCAATAATCAAGAAAACTACCTTTTTTGTCAATCACTTGAATAAGCCGAGAGGTCATAGATCCTAAAAGATCTTTTAAAATGTCCACAGATATTTTTTTCCAAGCGTCTTTGATAGCGACGACAAGATCTTGTGTACATTGATACTGTGTGCCGTTTTTATAAACTTCTCGGGCTAGAAGTCCCCTAAAGTTTTCGATTGGATTAAAATCGGGACTTCTCGCCAGCCAATCAAATAAATTTACAGAATTAGCTTCAAACCAGAGTTTTGCACTCGTAGAAACGTGTATCGAAGCATTATCCTGCCGAAAAATATAGTCCCCTGAAGTAATTAGTGGCGCTTCAGGTAACAAACTTTCTCCTAACATATCAACATACCTGTCCGAATTCATTTTACGGTTGATAAATACAATTGTAGTGGTTCCATTTGCCGCAAAAGCGCCCCATACCATAACCGAGCCACCACCATATTGACGCCTGGAAAACACTTCCTTGGTCTTTCGCAGATCATACCAAAAATAACGAAAACCATCAGGTCCATCAAGATTGAACTTTTTTTCGTCCGAAAAAACGGCATCAGCTCACTTTTGACCAAAAGAAATGTATTTTTTGGCAAAGTAAACTCTTCTTTTCTTATGATGATTTGTAAGAGGGGGGCGTGACACTAATTTCCCATAAGAAACTTGAGGATGTTTACTCAAAACATTTTGAACAGTCCTTGTTGAGCATGGTGAACTGAAATTTTGTCTAACTTCATTTGCGGTTTCTCTTTTCTCGCAAGCTCTCCTTAAAATCATTCTTTTTTGTCGACGAGTGAGAATTTCTGGTCTCCCAGTTCACTTTTTCATAGCATACATCCCAGGATTTTTTAGAAAATTATAAACCCCCGTTTTAGATCTCTTGATTCTTTTTGAAATTTCCCATCCACTTAATCCACATTCTCGAAAAGCAACAATTTTTCCTTTTTCAGAGTCAGAAAGTTGAGTTCCTTTGGGCATCGTTTAAAAATTCACACTGAAAGTCGCCGAGTGGGAAATTCTTTTCGCAAATGAATCTTTTAACTCGGAATTGTCATTTTATGCTTTCAAAAATGGAAATTTTTAAATAATTACTGGAGAAAAAGCAATGTCCTTATACTTTTTTCCGTTTTCATTTAGGTTTAAAAATCAAAATTTAAATTTTAGCAGATTTAAAATTGAAAATTTTAATTACTTTACGCATAAAATATTTTAGTTTTACTTCTATTTTTGCTGCAAAAATTTGCATACGATTCTGTAAACAAGGCTTCTAGATTTGACGATTTTTCGCGTGTCCTTATAATTTTTTCGGGCACTGTAGAAGGTATGTGTTGCCTTTTCGTTACATTTTTTACCTTTTCATTATTTCTTCTGTGTTTAATTTGTCTGTATTTGGTATTTTGGTGTTTTTTGTTATTGTATTTTTACTTATTAGTAGTTTTTCTTCTAATTGGTTGTTTTGTATTTTCCTTTCTGTTAAAATGGTATATCTCTTAGGCCTAATTTCAGGGGATTTTCGGGTCACGAAGGAATCATTATTAGACGTTTGTCTGAATTTCCTTTACAGAAAAAATCCCTTTTTTGAATCCCTGCCTGAGGGTGACCCTTGAAAAAGTCTTCAGGCCGGATTCTTCCTTTTTTTAATCTTTTTTAATATTTTTATTTGGTTTTTTGTTTTTCCATTTTACTTTATTTTTATACTTTTGTATATATATATATATATATATATTAAATGATATTTTACACTCTGAATTTAATCCAAATTAATTTCCAAAGCTTTATCTTACTTTAGCTCATAGTAATATTATTCTCTTATTTCTTGATCTCATTCCACGTATGAAGCTGTGTAAAAATTACTGCGCAATCAATCTACGTATCAAATGAAAGTGATCCCTTAGGTACCTTTGCCAAGGTGTCAAATGTCACCACGTGTATTGAATTGGCGCGTGACCGAAAGTCCCATGTTATATAAGACTAGTGATCATTTGTTTCGGTCTTTCTCCTCTTCTTTCTTACTTCTGCGCCTTCTAGTAAATAATCATGCCTGCCACCCGGAAAAGAATAAAGCGAAATACGTCTCGTCTATGTCTTCAAACCTGCTTTCTATTGCAACCAAAATAATGTTACATATATATATAGATCTTAAAATGAAGATTATGTTTTTTGAAAGAAAACTTTTAATGAATTTCCTGTAGATGTCTTAAAAATTAGGATGTAATAAGTAAAGAATAAAATTCGATTTTAATAAGAATCAGAATAAATTGTTTATACAATAAAAGCCTAAAAATAAAAAAATAAATAACATAAAATATCTATTTTAAAATTAAAACTATAAGAAAATGGATTTTTAACTGTAACAGTTTTAATAACTAGCATATATTTAATAAATAAATAGTATTTTCAATAACAATAATAATTATTATTATGATCAATTTTTGAATTAATTATTATTATAAATATTTTTAATAAAGGAACTATATTCAACACTTAAATAATAACATCGAGATTTGATTTTCAAAAAAAAAAATGAGTTAAATATCAGATAATGAAACAAACCTTTCATTAGGGTAAAGAATTCCTCTAGAAATGATTGCTAAACACATTTGAAAAATAATCTAAAAATTATTTTCAATTCTAATTATGAATTACAAGTTAAAAGATGTTTCAGTTTCAATTCAGAAATATAATGAGAAATACAAGAAAATTTAATTATAAATTAATAAATCATTCAAAATTAATTAATACGTATTTCTTTAAATATAAAGTTCTGCTTTAATATTATTACATTTCTAATGAAATAAATTATCTTATAAACTTAAACTATCGATTCCTGTACACATAAAAATGTATTTATTATTATTTAATTATTATTAAAAATTTATTTTATTATTTTAAAAAATTCTCGAAAACAGCGTTAACGAATTGGGTTAGATTTTTAATTTAGTTAAGGTTTTGTTATTTGAGTTTATGTATATAGTTATCTCTCCTGAAAAAAACCTGATTTTACATTCAAAAAATCATTTTTATAGTTAACTATTATAATGAATATATTCAAATTTCACTTCAAAGTGCATGCAGTGCAGTATAGTGGTCAGAACATTATAACAGATGGGTGTTCGAGTCGCGCTTTTAGCTTTATTTTTTAATTACTTTTATAGACATATACAAAAATATTTTTAATAAGTACCTATAACAGCATCTTTATATCTGCTTTCATGCTGACAATGTCATGCAGTGGCATTTCGGACCCGATTTTAACATGGTAAGACTGAGTGCAAGTTTAAAAATATAAGTATTGATAGATAAACTGTAAAATGAATGCTATAATACAGCAGATTGTTTCGTAACATGCTAATTAAGTGTATTTATGATTTTTATATTTAACCCTTTCTTGGGCCGTGGGAAGTATGCTTTCCACCAAATTTATCAATCTTTGTATGAAATTATGTAGGTTGGCCTAAGTTCTGACAAATTTTTTTAGTAAGTCAGAAACTTAGATGCTTCAGTTCTTTATCTCAGACAAAATGATGTGTCTTGATTTGTTACTTAATTATTAATTAACCGAATTAATTAATTAATCAAATTAAATTTATATAATAAGCTAAATGGATCCCTTTTCCTATTCTAATTTCACGCCTAAAATATTTTAACATAATATGACTAGAAAAAAATGGCCCTTTAAAGGGTTAAACGACCAGTTTATATGTAGATAAGACAAAGATATTCATATGAATTAGTATGGGATTCGTATCTAAATATTTTCTCCAAAAAAAATATGATTTCACATAAAAGAAAAAAAAATGCTGAGAGAAGTCCGGTTTTCATATATGAATAGTAATATAAAGAATTTCTGGCATTGTCAAACAAAATTTCTTCTGAGGAAATTTTTCTCTGAAGAAAAGTAATTACAAAGACATAATAGAATAAAATTTACATAAGACAAACTAGCAACAAAATGTTCCACTTAGATTTAAAAGTTCCTAGTTAAATCCTTTAAGAGTGTTTGAGTTTACTGAAAGAGAGCAGGTTGCAAATTAGAGAGTCCGTGGTTTCTGAAACTCTCTTATGTGCTTTAGTTTATAAAATATGTATAGTAGTATAAAAGTTTCCTAAATTAAGGAATGAAGGCGCATTTATACTTTCATAGAGAGAAAGAAGTTGGTTGGATTTAGGAAATGATATTAAATCATGTTTTTGCACTTTTCATTCAACGTAAAAATATATTTAGTTGCAATTGTATTCTCCAGGAATTGATGTATTAAGGAAAACGCACTTTTGAGAAAATGACTCAAGAGTTCGATGTATACTAGGATGATCAGAAAAAATTAAATTCATTCTTACTTTCTTATATACAAAATAAAGAAGAAGTACTGCAAGCTTTAAAAAATTAGAACTCTAGATTTTGGCCAATCGCCAGGTTTCAGATCTTCCTGAGTTCTAGAAACAAGTGTTAAGAAATGCTGTCTATCTGCGAACACGATATTCAAAAATGCTTTGAGCTAGACAAATGAAATTTGGTTTATGGATCTTAGATCGACACTGTAGATTTCTACTTAATTTTGATCCGAATCTATTAAAAATAAAATTAATTGTTGACAAATAAATGTGAATAAATCATATGTAAATCAGAAAAGAGTAACCGCTAATTTCGAATTATATGCTTTCACTCGATTTATGGGCCTCGAATTTCTTTTATGAGATTTTAATTTGATTCTGAAAATGTCCGTTTGAAAAAATAAAAAAGTATTACAACAAAGCTAAACTGTTTAAATAAGAAAAAAATTGAATGACTAAATATTCATCATGTCTTATGTCTTATTCAGATCGTTCATATTTAGGCTTAAAGTGTATTTATCTTTTAATGTTTACATACCATTTTTTGAGGAATGAGGGATTCCCTAACCCTCCAAACTGGGGACCTTCGATAAAACAAGGAATAACGTGAGCATTCGATTTTTTTTATTTTCAGTGTATACCATTATTTAATCAGAGTTCCTTATGCAACTATTCCTGTATTTGTGACGCCTTTTATAAATCGACTGCAATTAAAATTGAAGCAGAATTACAATTTTAATAACAAGATCACGTATCAACTTTAATTTATACAAGCCGTTGCGTTTTTGATTTATAGCGTTTGAATGAATGCAAATGTGCAGACCGGCAGATGGTTATAATGCTGATAAGTTAAATTAAAAATTTAATACAAAGTAAAGAAATAAAACAATTAATACTATAATTTATATGCTAAAACTGGTTATTAGATTTTATC
>JAPMOR010023243.1:0-35988 GCA_026543865.1 Argiope aurantia | reverse complement strand
AGATATGTAGATTGAAAGTATTCCTATGTAATCAGATATGTAGGTTGAAAATATTCCTATGAAATCAGATATGTAGATTGAAAATATTCTTTTTGTAATCAGTATGTGATTCGTATATAAATATTTTCTCCGAAAAAACATAAAATTACAAAAAAAAAAAAGAAAAAAAAAAAGAAATTGCCGAGCTAAACTTGGTTTCCTAGGTAAATATGTAGAATGTCAAAAATTATGTAGAATATATGTAGAATAGTATATGTAGTCACATACATGGTCGCATATATTCTACATATGCAATAAATATATGTAGAATAGCAAAAATTTCAGTTTAAACAAAAGTTCATCTGAATGATATTTTCTTGGATAAATAAAGACAAAGAGAGAGAGAGAGAGAGAAGAAAAGGCATGAAAATATGATGTTTTTAAGGTTTTTAAAGTTGTTAAGTTTTTATATTTATGTTTTTCAATTTTTTTGCTAATTTATTATGAGATCACTTACCGTATTAGTTATTACAAATTCTTCTAAGATGAATTGATGAATATTAACCTGTTGACCTTATATTAAAATAACAATCGTACTGGTCAAAAAGTTTGGCAATCAAATTATAATTTTTTTTGTTGTTGTTAAACCTCACTCTTAAATTATTAGACATTCTTTTAAATAGTTAAGTCATAGCCGAAGGAAGTTATTCCAAAGACAGTGCAGCTATTCCTGATGTAAATATTAAAATTATTAAACTGAGAACCTGAACATGGATGAATTTGTCAGTCTATTAATAATCTTAATATGTTTTCCTTTTAACTCAGTTGCTCCTATCAAATAATTTAAATTAGATGATTTGAATCCTTATACATAAGTAATTGAATCATTACTTATGGTTAAGGATAAAAAAATGTCAACTTTTAACGTAGTTTCTAGAATTTTGATTTAAACGTCACTTTAACTACGATAGATATAATGAAGAAAATAAAGTTTGAAATAAATACAGCATACAAAAGAAAACATATTTTCGTATTGTGGTGTAATATAGTTATTGCTTTGATTTGATAAATATAATGACTGCAAATAAGTTTCCATTTTCTTTTACCCTTATTTTCAGGATTAATTATTATTCCTCAGAATGCACTAGAAAAAACTACGAATAATGCAATTGTGATCGTTTCAAATAATGTCGTGACATTTAAAAGGCAGTCAAAAAATTAAAGACTTTTTAAATTTTTATTTAGTATCGGGTTATTCAATATTTTAACCAAGCACAAGGTGTCAATAAGAAAATCGCAAAAGCTAAAAATGCCTTAAGAATGTGTTTTAAAAAATATGCACAAGCAGTTGATATCAATACTCATAGAAAAAAAGTTTTATTGTAGCATGAAAAAAAACAAACTAATGTTTTTATAATTCCTACAGTAAAAGTTACATTATGTCGTGAATACTTCCTTTATGCATTGACAAACATATGTCATTGAGGTAACAAAAGTCATGCGATACCTCCTAATAACGTGTGGAATTTTCTTTTGCACTACGAAGTGCCACAATAGGACATGATATGGACTCAATAAGTCGTTGGAAGTCCTTTGCAGATATATTGAGTCATGCTGCCTCATATTCTATATAAAGTTTCGAAGGGATTCATGTCCAGTGGTCTACGTGGCCAAATCATTCACTGGAATTGTCCAGAATGTTCTTCAAATCAATCGCAAACAGTTGCTACTCGGTGACAAGGAGCATGCCATCCATAAAAATTCCATCATTCTTTGCGAACATGAATGGATGCAAGTGGTCTCCAAGTAGTTGCACATAATAATTTCCAGTCAATGATCTGTTCAACTGAACCAGAAGACACAATTCATTCCATGTGAAAACTGTTCGCACTAATATTGAATTACCACTGGCCTGCATAGTTACTTCCTTGTTGACAACTTGGGCGCCCATGGTTTCGTGGGGTCAGCGCAATACTCGAACCCTACCATCAGCTCTTATCACTGAAATCGTAACTCATCTGACCAAGTCAAGGTTTACCAGTTTTTCTAAGGTCCACCAATATGGTCCCGAACACAAGAGAGCTGCTCCTGGTGCCGTCCTGTTATTAGTAAAGGCAGTCAAGTCGATCTACTGCTACCGTAGCCTAATAAAACTAAATTTTGTAACACTGTCCTAACAGACACGTCCATCGTATGTCCCACATTGATTTCTGCGGTTATGTACAGTGTTGCTTATCTGTTAACACTGATAACACTTCTGCGCACATGTTATTGGTTTCGATTATTAAAATTATTAAATGCAGGCTATCGGCCATTGCGTTGTCCATGGTACGAATTTATGCCTGAAATTAGGTGTCCAATGCATAGTCTTCACACTGTGGATCTTGAAATGTTGAATTCCTAAACGATTTCGGAAATGGAATGTCCCATTCGTCTAACAATTCGTCAATTGCAATTCCGTTTTTAAAGTCTGTTAATTCCCGTGATGCTGTCATAATCACATTCAAAACCTTTATGCATAAATCACTTGAATACAAATGAAAACCCTGTCAATGCAATGCTCATTTATATATTTTGTATGCTATAGTATTTTTATCTGTACATTTGCATGTTGCTATCCCATGATTTGTGTCAGTGTAGCTTTCCAATAATTGAGACCATGTTGAATATTGAAACATATTAGCTAACATTTCATGTTTTCCCCATTTTGTATAAGTTTTGAAATTGCTAATTAAAACCAGTCACAGTTTCGTTCTACTATTGTTTTCCTTTAAAAAAAAATAATGCTTATTCAGCGGTTTATTTATAAATACCTTAAGTTTCCTACCCAATAAAAATATTAACTAAAAGTTTATTCCATTTTTTTTTACCCATTATTGCATTAAAATCAATTTAACGTAGTTAGAGTAATATTTATACAAAGAGAATCTTTTAATATAGTTAAATTTAGAATCATCTGACTGCGCAATTTTTAAAAATCACTATTTGTATGTGATGTTTGCAAATATGTTCAAATATTTTTCAAACGAAGTGAATTGATACTATGTGTTACACGATAATAATATGATATAAAAAAATCTTCTAATCGTAAAAAATAAACGCTCTAAAATGGGAAAAAAGCGGGACGCAATAGAAAATGGACTGATTGCCAACCCGCGGGATAAGCAGCTGGAGGGTTAAAGATCTTACAGGGACATCGAAGTTTATAGAACTCAGAATATAAACCATTGATAATCTTATATAAGAAAAGAACAGAAGACCTCGTCTACAACGCATACTAGGCGAATTTCAATGTAGTATATTTTAGATTATAATTTAAAATCAGTTTTAAAATATTTTAATCTCACAAAAATTGATATTTTTTTAATTACACTGCTAAAGACTTACTCATAAGATACACAGGATATATAGTTATTTTTTTGTCAAGCAGATATTTCAAAACTCCACAGAAAAGTCAAACACGTCGAGATTCGTTAAAATCTAGAGGTTAATTTTTTTGACGATTTCATCCTCCATTGTAATTTATTTATAAGAAAATAAAAAATAAATAATTTAGAAACTGTGTGTGTAGTCTATATAAGCCAGTCATATAATAGACTATCTGCATTTCCATGTATTCAAATGATATTCATCGTGACTCAAGACTATCCATGAATTTAGATGACAGAAAACATAATCGTAGAATTTGATTTAGTCTACAAGTCTTTAATTGTGAAGGATGCCCCAAAATTAACGCAAAGTTTGAATTTGCCACTATTCGTGCAGTAAAGTATTGACAACCCTATTAAAAAACCCCATTTGATAGTTGATAGTTTAAGATTAGTAAAAATAGAGCGTTACACGATAGAGCAACGTGTTTTCATTGTTGAACAATATTTCAAAAATAATGAAAGTCTGGGGCCACAATTCGAAAATTTGAGTATTGGTCCCTTAGAGCATGTGATTCAGCATCATAGGATTTCTTTTTATAGGGTTATTTGAGTATCAAAAGTTTATGCCAACAAGTGCACAAGCACGCGTGAATCGAAGGAGGAAATTCAATACTGCATCAACGAAATTCAGCTATATTATGCAAAATGATCATGGAAAATTTCGACAAAAGGGTGCGCATGTGCCAGCAAAACTGTGGAGAACATTTATTCTTTGTATTATTCCATACATAACCCTATCCTGTGTGTTTACGATTCATTACAATATAACAATTTAAAGAAAAAAAAAAAACCCTGATTTTTTTTATTTAATTCAACTTTTGCTCTAATACTATTTTTTTTATCGTGTAACGCTCCACTTTTTACTAATCCTAAACTATCAGTTGTCAAATGGTTTTTTTAAATTGGGTTGCCGACATTTTACTGCACAAAGGAGGGTAAATTCAAATTTTGCATTAATTTTGGGACATCCTTTAGAAGAGTAACTTTCAGTTGTGAGTAGAAAGCAGTTATAAACTACACGATTATTGCCAAGCGAAGGAAAAAAGTGCGATTCGTCTCTGCGTGGAAGTAAATAAACCAAAATATATTAATAGTATATTTATAAGCGATTTATATAATTAAATGGACTAAAGTTCTAAAAATCGGTAATTACTAATCTCTGTAATAGAGCTTTGTATCTCCTTGAAAACTATTTTTCGTGGATCTATTTCTGTAGCACTAAGATACATAGAATCATACACTTCGCCATTTACCAGAGATTGGATCTTACACACTATTCTACAGCACAGTGTAGTAAAAAAATATTAATTGGATGCTGCATATTACTTGTTAATTAATTTTGATGAACAAAATTTGCTAGTATATGGCATCAGCTAATTTGTTTACTTTATGGGTAATTATTACGAACAACGCAGTCTATTTTGCTAATGATTTATTGCTTAATAATTTTTTTTATCATTTTTAATTAGATATAAGCAATTTCAAAGTTATTTACAATTCTATAAAATCGAACATTCCGGAACATTAGAAACATACACTTCGTCATTTACCAGAGATTGGATCATATTCACTATTCTATAGCACAGCATAGTGAAAATGTTAATCGGATGTGTTATAGAATACCGCATATTGATTTCTGGGCCGCTGTGGTCTGTTGGTAAGGTCTTGGCTTCGGAATGGGAGGGTTTCAGGTTCGAGACCCGATTCCACAGAAGAACCGTCGTGTAAGGGGGTCTGTTGTACGTTAAATCCGTCCTGACCAAACGTCCTCCCGCTTGTGTGGTGTGAAGAGGGGGTGCCAGCTCAGGTGTCGTTTTTGTCATCTGACCGCGGTTCAAAATTACGAGGTCCGTCCCAAAATAGCCCAAGTGTTGCTTCAAACGGGATATTAATATAACTGAACCAAAGCGTATTTCTTTCTACTTAATTTTGATGAATAAATCTTGCAAATATATGCCCTCCGTTTATTTGTTTACATTATGGTAGTTCTATGGAAAGGGGTTCAGCTGCAGGGTTTCTAATAATTATGTTCTTACTATATTTTTGTTGAACTTTATGAAAATAAAATTCTTTTTTAAAAGAGTTGTTTTTTATTGATTTCTTTATTATTTGTTTTGTAAATGAGGCATTACATTTCACATTGAAAAAGTAGTCAAAATAGTCGGGGGTTTAAAAGTCAAGAAATACCACTTTATAAGTTATTGTAAATGGAATATATAACTACATAATATTAACACTCGGTCTCAATGATCTTCGTTCAGTTTCTAAGAAGCATCGTTCCAATGCAGCTGCTGTAAGTAAGGAGTTATAGTTTAGGATGCGTTTTGCCATGTACTGGTCGTGAATGCTGCAGAGAATTAGAAATTGTAAATTTTGCTTTAGTTACTGTTTTCAAAAAAGCAGCAACTTAACTTTATTGTTGTCAATCATGCTATATAGAAACTAAAATTACCCCTTTTAAAAGAGTAATCTATACTAAAAGATTTGGTGTATAAAACTGTTCATAATAGATTATATACACGTTTAAAAAAGCACAAATAAAAAAAAATTAAAATCGTCTCCCACTCAAGGTTGGCCAAATTGCGCCACTTAAATTTACAGTTATCCTTAAATTCCAACAATACAAATTTTGACTAGATTAATTATTTTAAACTGATAAGAAATAGTGGTAATATAAAATGTAAATTCCTGAGGAATCATTAAAACTGAAATT
This sequence comes from Argiope aurantia, assembly GCA_026543865.1. NCBI lineage: Eukaryota > Metazoa > Arthropoda > Arachnida > Araneae > Araneidae > Argiope > Argiope aurantia. The sequence continues at coordinate 29,865 of JAPMOR010023243.1, read as the reverse complement.
GTTCATTTTCCCATGAATATTTAAATAAAATGTCGGGGATACTTTTCGTCTAAAAAATTAATATTAAATTCAATTAATATTAAATGTTTTGATGCCTAAATTAGGTTCCTTTCTTGATTTTACATATTTTTAGGATAAGCGCAGATTAATTTTAGGAAGTATGAGACTTTTATAAGAAATCTTGAGCACATAAAATAATCATTAATAAGTTGAAACAAACAAAAATGGTGTTTCTCGTGATACAAAATATAGAGTTCACTTTGAAATTAAGTATAAAAATAAGTAATTTGGTCATTATGTTTGTAAAATGAAACAATTATAATACTACGAAGAATTTATAAAGAAATGAAATTCCATTTTTCTTTGACTTTTTACTTTCTTGTATGCAAAATACAGAGAAAGTTTCTTAATTGTCGTCAAAAAAAAAAAAAAAAAAAGATCGAACTCGCGATTTTGATGAATCTTTACGTTATAGATTTCATCAAGTTTCTTTTTTGGAAAAATGTCCGTCTTTCTGTCTGTCCGTGCGTATCCAATAAAGGTCAATCAAAAACGCTTTGAACTAGTCGGATGAAATTTGCTATACGAGCTATCTTTATAGATTCTACCAAATTTTGAGCAAAATCCCTTCAGAGAAAGTCTGTCTGTCCGACTGTACGAATATAAGCTAGCGCGAATAGTACAAAACGAAGAGAACTAGATAGATGAAATTCGATACACATATTCAACATCTATTGTATAGATACCCATAAAATTTTGAGCAAGCTTCAATTACGGATTGGCTGTCTGCTGATCTGTACTTTCAGAAACATGTAAAAGCGCCAGTTCAAAAACGCAGTGACTTATATATATCAAATTTTGTACGTTATTTTGTGAACAAAAGGGCAGTTTTATATCACATTTTTGTCTCAATCGGTTGAGAAAAATGGTTTTAAAACACAAATTCGATTTATGGATTCTATTAACGACATGCCGAAGATTAATCGCCAAGGGTGACAAAAATGCTAAATTCACGCCAAAGGCTAATATTTCGTAACTATTGTACGCCAATGTCCCGTAAGATGTTTATTAGGACAACATATTTATTAGAGAAGATACGAGAAAGTTTGGGGGAGATCACTTCCTCTGGCTATAATTTGTGGCATTCTATTAACTGGCAAGTAAAAACTCTACTTTAGTTCAGCTAAGGTTCCGTTTTGAAGCAATACTAGGGTTGTTTTGGGACGTACCTCGTAATTTAAAACCGCGGTCAGATGGCGAGGACGACACCAGAGCAGACACTTCCCTTTCCAAACTTCCACTAAACACCAGCGGGAGGACATTTGGCCCTGACGGATTTAACGTGCGCTAGACTCGCTTACTCGACGGTTGTTTGGCGGAATCGGGTCTCGCACCTGAAAACTCTCTGGTTCCGAAGCCGAGACCTTACCATCACGCCACCGCGAGGACGGAAATTCCTCACCAGATTTAAAGACATATTATGGGACTAAAAAGCTCTTTTTTTTTTTCCAAATTTTCGAAAATTTTCAAACTTTTTTACATCATAACATTTGTTTCAAGAAATGTATGATCAGTAGCATTTCAGTGCTAGACAAAAAATTGCTGACATTTTAAAATTTGTAACTATACCCTTAACTGCTTCATTTTAAAAGCAATACAGAAATTTAACATAACTGAAAAACTGTATAGGAATGATCCGAAATATTATGTTATGAATAAAAGTTTAAATTTTTATTTTAATGTTACAAAGTCAACATTTTATTAACTCGACATTTTGAAACGAATAGATAAATAAAATTTTGTATTGTTTCATGTCGCTATAAAATTCGGTGAGGAAAATATATAATATCATTTGAAATTTCGAAATTGGTTCTTATTTCAATATATAGATAGGCACTTACAACTTGTTTTAAATTCAATAATCTTTAAGAGTGCCATAATTCCTTTCGAAGATACCGTTTTAATGCCGGGTTTACACTTGGCCAGTTACAAGACGTCCAGTAGGCAGCGCATGCGTAGAAAGAGTGAAAAATGCTGTTCGGTCGATGGCAAGTAATTGTCCCGACGAGACAACAACATGCCTCTGTATTATATTTTTTCTTGCTGCGCACGCATTTATAGAATTTGGCGGCTTTTTTGGCGTGAAAAAATTGATCATTTATCATAGATTAATTCCGGCATGTTTTGCTCTTTCTTCTTTCTAATGCGAAGTTGAGTATTCTTTTATTTTATTTGCCATTTTTTTCTATAGTTATCCAAATTTAGGAAAGGTGACTTTTTTTTATTTTACCTTATTTCTTGTGTAAATATCCATCAGTTTAATACGATGCGCAGTGAAACAAGAAAAATTCAGGGACGTTAAAACGGCAACTTATAGCCAAGCATGAAATGCCTGAATCTATCGTACGAAATTGTGGCAAACATAAATCAGTCCGTTTCTACGCATGCGCTACCTACTGGCCGTCTTTTAACTGGCCGAGTGTAAACCCCGCATAATGATAATGTGATAAATGATGCCAGATTGCAAATATACGACTCTTCTTTTTCCCACATAAATATGGTCCAAATTCAATATAACCCATGAATATACAGTTTAACGATATACAGGCTATTCTTGAAATAAAATTTTTATACGGTTTTGTATTTTGTAATTGTAAATTTGAGTCAAATTTTAGATCAAATCATAAGAAAAATATTTACTTCTTCGTAATGCATATTCGATTCTCTAAAGTGTATGTCGAAGCTAAGCACAGTATTAAAAGAAAAGAAGTATATCGTCAAAATACACGAGAAATTTATGGTTTCCATATATAGCTACCATAAGCAGAGATTGCAAAACGATGCATTTCATTCTATTCAATACCACTTTTCACTATTGAAAACCTTATTGATAAAATTATCTGTAACAACCCTGCATGTCTTTGTTTTCATTTCCGTTTAATATCTGGTTTCACTTTACTAGTGGGGAAAATTGTAAAGAAGACAACTTCTTTTTAATAAAATATTGAAAATTGCTGGAAGTTTGTTACAGTATGATATGTGTTTTACAATTTTCATGTAAGAAAAGTAGTATCTGGATATAAAATTTTGTTTTATGAAAAAATTGGGGGAACTAATTTCGTTTATTTCAACTCTTCAAATACATATCGTATAATATTTATTAATACAAAGGAGATAAAACTGGATTTTTTTTTTGGATTGTACTTACTCTCAATCATGTAGAAATGAAAGCCTCCATTTTCAACATTGACTTATTTCAAATAAGATTTCTTCTCCTAAACTACGAAGGTAAAGATAGCATAATATTTATTAATATTTTGCAAACTTTACTGCAGTGTTGGGTATTCATTCTAACCACAATTTTATACTGGGAGAATATTAGAAGTGGAAGGCATGATTATTAACTCCAACCTTTATTTTACAAAAATAATGCAATCTGGCGAAGATTCGATAATATACTTCTCAAGCAAAAGTTTATAAATTCTTGCGTTATTATTATTCAGAATGCGAAAATAAAAAATTGTTACAAATCAATTGTTTTTGAAAAACATTTTATTCATTATTATGACATGAAATTTAGACATGAGCTTTCTTTAGATAATGCTCTCAAGATTTATTTTGACAAAATTAGTGAATAAATTCGACAATAGGTGTCACCGCAACAATAATTATACGTTCTACAATGATTCGAAGGTTTACATTTATTTTTCATAACTCTTTCCTGTTTAAAAATTGCATTTTACGATTATATGTAATAACGCTTCATTAATTTTATCTCGACAAATGCTGCTTTTAAGACACGAGAAATTCTTCGGTTGCTTTCAGTAAAACGGATCACTGTGAATGTCTGCAGACAACGCAGAGTAAAGAGAAAGAGCAACATGTTTGTTTCGAGTTTTGCTTAAGAAATTTGAACAGCATAATGAATATGACGTACACCCTACTGCATAAATGCGAAGCTGACAACACGGTGACGCTGTTGTCGTTTTAATAAACATTTATTATTGATGAAGCATATTTCAGATATGGTTGAAATAACCTTTTCAAGATAAATAAATAACGTTCAATAATGAAATTTAGACTGAAATTTTAGTACATTAAATTGAAAATTTTCATCATGCAAAGGTGTTGATGGATTGCGCAAAGCATGTATGTTGCCTTTAGGAGTCAACTTCACAAATTTATTTAATGATTCACTAAATTCAGATTCAAATGGTGGCGAACTTTCCATGATCACAACATCACTTACCATTTGCAAAAGGAGTAAAGATATTTCAACTACCTTAACGTCTCATACCAGCGCTGGTGAAGACTATGGATTTTGGATGCAGGAAAACAGGTAAAAGGTTATATCATATGCCAGACGTTAGAATATGGTCATTCTGGACCATCAAATATTTTTAATCCCACTGGGTAAGCAGTGACTCTAAATTTTTTGAAACAGCAAACATTTCTACTTTAACAGTATGTGAAATAGTTGCTATTGTAAAGGTCTCTATAACCATAATTTCCATTCTTGAAGAGACTACAGAGTTTCATATTCGATCACGTAAGAGTTCATGCAAGCTGATATTTAAAAATTTGTTCAACAAATCAAGAAGTTAGTTCGATGCAATTTAATCTCTTACAATATTATTTTTCCAGCACTTTGCGCTTATCTTTTCGCAGCAGGGCTTTTTTCTCCTTCAGTATTTTGTCTTAAAATCAGCCTTGTCTATCGATGAAATGGAAACTCTTAGATACACTAGCCAAAGAAGTTTTAAACTTATAAACTCAAGAAGTATCTTTCCATGAGTCCAAATTCCAACTCAGAAATGAGACTAAAAAACTAATAATTCAGGATTGGCAGGAGAGATAAAATAATTCCATCAAGGGGAGAACAACCTATCAGCACTTTAAAAAGGTTTCTGTTAACCGAATTTTGGGTGAATTTTATCTTAACCAAGTATACACTGGACCTAGTGTATTTTCTGTGCAACAAAGTCGTTCCTTTGACAAAAGTTCGACTTGTCAGTGTGGCACCGAAGAAGGGTCTATAAATCACGTAAACAAAGCCTGTGGACTATGGCGAGAACACAGATTCATATAGCCAAGAAAATAGATGTCTCTTGACGTCTAAGAACTCATAAAATTCCAAAAATTAAATCTTCTATTAGGGACATTTTGCCAAAGCTCCTCTCTTTAGTTCTCTCCTAATGTAAAAAGTGAACGTACATTTAATGTATTTTATGAATTTTTAATATTTCAAAATTTAATATGTAATGTAAAATGGAATGTTTTTTCTATTCTTTTATCTGTACCAATATGCGTTTTCTCTAGAGGGTCCTTTGTTTGTTTGCATGTGTCTAATGTCATCAAGTGTCTTTGCTTCTTCGTGCTAGGTGGGTTGCTCTTCGGTGGCCCCATCAAGTTTTCCGCGTCGCCTCTGGCTAGGTCAGGGTATTGCTGGCATTACAGATGCAACATCGAGATGTTTATTTAAACTGTTTATATGAATACTTTTTGTAAAGATAAAGTTGTAGTTTCTGAAAATTACAAATAGCTGGAATTATAGCATTACATATCTGTAAAATGTTATTAATTTTTTCTAAAAGAAACTTTAAACATATTAATTGAAATGTCTCTGCAAATCTCATCTCATGTCCTAATGAGTTATATTGCATCGTACAGCGACCTCTAAGTGGCGAAAGTTAACACTTCAATTCTATTGGTTATAGGCAATTTACCACTTTAAAAATTATGAATAGATAAAAAAAAAGATTATATAAATGAAAGATTGTGACTTAATTCAATTTAGTGCTTATGAATATTACAAATTAAATAAAATTAAGACTAATTTTTTTATGGAGATATAACAAAGTAAATTGTTGAGAATTGTTTTCCTGTTTATTTGACATAATATTTGCCCAAACATTGATTCCTAGCTATTGAAGTGTGCTATTTGAGATGTTATATTTTGGCTTATTTTTATCTACAGAAAGCTCCGTGCATTTCTTTACTCAATTTAGAAAAGGCGAGACGTGATTCAATCATTAATATCTGTTGTCAGAGAAATTCTATGCTTTTTAAATCATGTGCAAATGCTCTATGTCATTTCTATATATTTAAAAAAAAATGTGTTCATTTCAGTGACCATAGCATTCATTGTATTCAGTCTTCCTCTATCAGTTTTGTTCTCTTCAAAAAGTTACACACCACCAATATTTTACATCTTAAAGAAAATTTTAATCGAATAGTAAAACAACAAACTTGTTTTTATTATTTGTTCTAAGTGTGACAAGTTACTTTGTTCCAATCTGCCTGAGTGTCGTAATGAGTAAATCTCTTGGAAAAGGTGATTTTGTATGAGGTTTGCAAAGATGTTTTATAACAAAATAATGCATAAAATTTGAAAGATAATTCATTTTTAAATTACTACTTTTTTAAAATATGCTACTTACTGAGAAAAAAAGAATAGAAGTGTTTTTTAAATTTTAAAATATTTATAACTATTTTGATTTGACAGCTTTTAAATTGACAACAGTTATTTGTCAAATAATTTATCCGTGAATTAAGCAATCATTGATTTTACGTCTGCAAGAAATGAATTTTAAACATATATATTTTTTTAAGCTTTTAAATATAATGCTGGTCTTTTTGAGTGAATACCGTAGATATTTTTTTAATAATTTTTAGCTCTCTATTAGTTCTTTAGAGCTTATTAATATTTTTTTTATGTCGATCTCAGATCTCAAGATTGGTATAAAAGAAATCGAAAGATCGTCTTTATAATTGTTTCTTTCAAAGACATTCTATTTAATTAATGTGCATAATTTAAAATTTATATTTATATATAAAAAATAAAATATAAGGTAAAATGCTGACTGTTTTAAATAAAAGAGAAAAAAAATATATTCGAATTGCTAAAATCAGAGATAAGCAATAAAAAAAATGAATTAATCGGCGTGATGTTTCTGTCATTTACATTCCATATTTGTAGCAGCTTGCATACTTTTGTGAACGAATTTTTTTGTGAATAAAAAATACATTTGTTAATAGCACCAACTTCACAATAAAATATCAAAGAAGACTGGTTGTCATTTATTAATGAATGAAATGCAGCACCACTTTATTTATAAACTTGTGAAATGAAGTGGTCTATAATGCTTTATAAATTATATAAAATAATTATTCTGTAAAGATTCTAAAATATTTAAACATGTAAATGAATTTTCTGAAATAAAAAGTATTAAGGAAAAAATCAGCAAATTTTATCTTTGTTTCAACTAACTTTAAATTCTTATTAGTTATACTAAAAATTTGAGGAAACAATAAGGGATCTACTTTCTTTTTTTTTCTGTTCATTCATGCAACAACACTTATGACTTGAAATTTTAACACTTTCAACGTAATAGAAATTCATGCTCAAGTATTATTTAATCAAAATTCACAGCGACTTTTTCTTTTTGCAGAAGATCGAACTTTTTTAGAAAATTTCAGTACCGTAAACCTTGAACTTCCATAAGTAATAATCAATTGCAAACATGTAGATCATAACTTTATAAATGTTATTAGTGTCATAAAGATGTTATTATTAATGTTTACAACAAAGCTGGAGTTTTAACAACCTAAATATGAAGATGGTCCCTAAATGTAAAATGCAAATGTCTGCTGATGTAAATATGGCTTATTAGCCCACTCTGGGTAATTAATTACTCTATGAAAACTCCACTTAATAATTATATTTTTGTTTCATTAAAATGGATACTACCACTGGAAGGTTTGTAGCGTAATTTTAAGCATAGTAAGCTATTCTTCTGTGGAAAATTCAAGCATAACAGCTTACGGGAAAAAAACCCAATTATTATTTACAATGCGAACTGCCTTTGCAACTTTAGTCGTAACTACTATGCAATATATAAGCAGTTGAGGCATTTGCTTCAACTGCTACACTATAATATCCATGTCAGTTGTGGGATATAACAAGTTACCTCATTGAATTTACTTTATGCCATATAAAAATAATTAAAAACTGGTAATTAATGAAATACTGAAAGTACTAGCTACTAAACTTGAAAGTAAGTTCGGAGCTTCTACTTCTACATATTTCCTGGATTTTTTAGTTAATGAAGGGAATCAGTAAATTATTCTTATATCATAACTAAGGAAGTGAAAAAAAATAACATTTCGAAATCTATCTCCAATGATTATTATTAAATATAGTGCGATATAAACCTAACAAAAGATACAATTCTTTCATTTTTACAATCATTGATGCTTTTCATCAATCTAGGGCATCTTTTGTTTCTTAGAGTTTTATTATTTAAGCAAATTCACTGGAGTTCGTGATACTATCAGGTATAGAAGCTATATCTCGGACAGTAAAAGTTACAGTTATAAGATAGTGAAATGTATGAATCTCATGCCCCAGAAATTAAAATAAGCATATTTTAATTTTTCAACTAACGATAAAGAAGACATTTTTCTTTGAAATACGAAGTTTTGAATCTGAATTTACGAGACTTTTTTATTTTATATAAAATAGTTAGTAATAATCATGCAATATACAGTGTGGTTATTATTAAATTTCCTCTATAAACAGCATCCTACAACGCGAATGGGTGAACGGACTGCAACGATATTTGGTATATAGACTATATACGAGATGCGCTCACATAATTTCTAAAAAGTTCCAAAATATCCACCAGAGGACGCCTTTTCCAGAAATACATTGTATTTAACACAATAAACAACCAAAACGGAATACAGAAACCATATTGACATTTATTGAATAGTTTCTGGTCATCTTGTCATCGAACCACATTAAGAAAGATAAGTAAAGGTAGGGGGGAAAAAGTACACACTTTGAGAAAAAAACAACAGTTCAGTTTCAGAAAAAAACAACAGTTCAGTTTGCAGAAACAACAGATTATGCACATGAGGAGCAGTTAATCGTGTCCAGGAACGATGTAGGGAAAGGTGTTCCAAGTGACCACCCTCATTCATCTGCAAAATTTCAAGTCGATGGACAATGTGTTCAACAGCAGGTCGTAAATGATCAGTTGTGATGCTTCGTTCATGAAACGTTATGGAATCCAGCTTTTCCCCGTTTTTCATTTTATTACTCATAATAGTTGTTCTGGATTGTTAATATTGTTTCTGTATTCCGTTATTGTGGTAGATGTAATGTTTTTCTGGATAAGGCGCCCTCTGATGAACATTTTGGAACTAATTTTTTTTTTCTTCGAAATTTGGTGAGCGCAAGTCATGTATAGTCTATATACCAAATTTCGTTTTAATCTGTTCACTCGTTTGCGTTGTAGGATGCTGTTTATAGGGGAAGTTTAATTATAATCACCCGGTATTTAATTCACATTAATAAAGACAATGTAACTGATATGGAAACGCATAATTTGAAATTTTTTTTATCAACATTGAATTGGATAACTTTATCGCAATGCTGTATTTTTACGATTATAATTATAGAAATATTTTTGAAGTTTCTGTTTTCGTCGCAGTCTAGTAAGGTTTTGTTCATTTGATAATTAAGCACATAATTGGAATGTCGTTTTCACCAAAGACAAGAAATTCAGCATCTTATACTCCTCTGTTCTGCAAAAGCTTTTTCGTCCTTATTTGGGGAGGGAGGGGCGATTAATTACTTGTTCTTCTTCAAGCTTTCAGGTATTTTGCTGCTCTTATAATATTTAATAAAGAAATATCTAAAATAATACTTAGAAGAATATTTATCCAAGAACTTTGCTCCTATAAAAAATTATTTGAGACTTAATAATTGAACATTGAAATTAAATTATTAGTTTGCATTAATATTTTCGACAAGAGGGAAGATTTTAATTTTACTATCAAAAGATTCTCTCAAATATCATTGGAACGTTATAAAAATTACTATTTTTAAGAACATTATTTAATTTCTTTCTTTTCAAACCAAATTTTGCAACCTCCAAAATTTTTCCTACTTTTGTTAATATTTTGTTGTACTTGATGTACTTGTCTGAAATTTTTTCTCAATTTTATTGCATTATTTTTATATTATAAAAAGCCCAAAACCTAGAGTATCAAAATCTTTACGCCTTTCATATAATAATATTCGAAATTTATTTATATAGCTTTAAAGATGTTTTACACAGAATAAGGCATAGCATACAAATGTATGGATTTTTCCGATTCTTACTACAGAATTACATTTTATGATGTCTTTTGCATGTTTGATATAGTTTTGATTTCAAATGTATAATTATTCAATTTTCTCGAACTAATAAAAAGATCGAATTAATAAATGTTTTAATTATATTTCGTAATATGAACTTATGAGAAAAGTTAATAATTATGTACTTTTGGAAATTCCTTTCAACAAGGTTGTAATATTGTAGCATAGATGAAGTTAGCAGATAAGCCGCGTGCTAAGTAAATCAAAGATAACACTCATTAATCTCAACTCGAGACTTTATTCAGGGAACTAAACCATACATCTGTTTTCAAGCATTAGGCGAAATAACTCGAATCTTCCAGATTTGGAAAGATACAGAAATCATAAGAACATTCTCGAACAAAAAGAAACAACGTAAAGTAAATAAATAACAAGGCAATTTTTAGTTAACTTACCTGCAGTCATATACGAACTTGCGAACGGTCGCTCTCTGTTTATAACATTCTACCACTGAACCATTCAGTCCGCTCCGAAGTGGAACAAGTTTCGTTACAATATCATTAATGAAACTTTTTTAGCATTGTAAATAATAATTTATTCCTTATTAAGCAATTTTGAACGAAAATAATATACAATAAGAATTTGTCCTTTTGAATGAAATTTTTCTTTCGTGTCGAATTGTATCAATCCAAGTGAAACCATAATCATTTAATGCGCAACAACAACAAATGCGCAATTTTTCTAAAATTTTGCTGTACATCATCTTACGCTATGCCATGGCATTATACACCAATTTTTCTTTTTCAATATAATTTTTCAATATAAATGCTAGATTCGCAAATTAAAACGTCATAAAACAACTGACACAAATCAGTTATTTACTGTTATTTTAAGAAAGAGACAAGATTCCACAGAATGAAAGATAAAGTGGCTATTCTGAAAAGAATCTATATGGTTATTATTTTTTTCCAAGAAGATTTTGATTTTTAATGGAACTGCAGAAATCCATAAAATGAGCAATAAAATAGTTACTCTGAAATCAATAGTATAAATTTTTCCTCAAAAATACATTGATTTTTAATAAAACGACAGGATTCCACACAATAAGTGATAAAACGTTTATTTTGAAAAAAAAAATATTAAATATAAAAAAAGCGTTAAATCTTTTTCAGAAAATAGTAGTATTTCACTTTTTATAAAGGAATTAAATATGAGCGGTTTCTTTCTTTTTTTTTTTTTTCATAATTCGTTTTTTGTGCCCTCATTCTATACAAACTGAACTTTATCAACTGCTTCTTCAACGACAACAACAAAAAAGATATATAATGTTGATTAAAATTTGAATAAAATAAATTAAAATATTTTGATGTTATTTTAGATTGATCAAAAGGTAAAAACTAAGAATGTATTTCCCATTCCACTTGCTCTTGAAACTTCACTTTATAACGCAAATTGTTTGTGTGGGGAAGACGTAAATTTTTTTGTTTGTCGTATAGGGACTGTTTTCTTTGGACAATATGGTCCAGAACTTGATACAAATCTACAATATTAGTATAATAAACTCACGCTAAAATTCAGAAATTTAATTCATTGCTAATTTGGCATGCCTACATTTACATGCATATGAATAGGTATATGGTTTGCTTTCAATATTTGGTGCTTTTCAGTCTTTATCATGAAACCATATACCAAATTTCATCAATTTACCTCACTGGGGTTTTGGAGTTGTTTTGTTTGTGTTTATTCATTTAAAATTCAATCTGGATCTTGATTTTAATAAGAAGAAAATAAACCGAATTTTATTCTCCAACTCGTTGCATTTAAAAGTTATCGTTAAAAGTTAGACGAATAGTCGGATATAGAAATCATATAACAAATTTAGGAAAGTCTAAAATGAAGTAATTCCTTAAAATTGTGAAATCTAGTATTTTGACAGTACAATTTGTTCTATTCTGAGATCATTAGTAGGAGAGCTAAATATGTACTTATATTTTAACGAAAGAAATAATCTTTCCCGCTTTGAAATAGAATTGCTTATTTTCTCCCATCACCCTCTGCAAAAATCGGGACAAACCATCTTTAACGAACTTCCTCCGCTAATGTAAGAATAAACACAGGTTCCAGCCACCTTCCGTTTAGTTATTATTCGATAATTATCATTTGAAAATAAGAGAAATAGCTTCCCCATAAGAACAAGCCCATAATTATCGGATCAGAGCTTCATCTCCATTTCCGATATTAGGGAACCATTTGTCTAATTCTCGTGCCTCGCAGTCCCAGTTAAGCGAGCAGACGCGCATAATTTCCTTCGCTACAGGTGGCGCTTTAGACTGCCTTCGCCAAGGGCAACTAGAGAATTAAAACTCCGCTGGTTGGCGCTATTGTACTTACATTTAAACACTTATTACATTATTTTGAGTTTCGGAGAATGATACTAACGATTAAATCATTGCTCTGGTCTTTCATTTTGTTCTTTAGTTTTTTGCTTGTGGAAATGAAGAACTAATGGTATAGGAAATCACAGAATTGGCCAAAACGTTTTGTTGACAAACTTTTTGGTAGAAACGTTTTATTTGATGTTTCAGTTCTGTCGGCAGCTGTTTTATTTATGAGTATTGTGTGAAAAAATTTATATTATTACAGCTTTCTTTGAGCCATAATTACTTTCACACTAAAAGAAATTTGAAATATAATATATTGATTAGCAATTTCATGTGGATAGAAAAACAATTTTGTTAATTATTAAGATAATTCGTAATATTTTTTGAAACATTATTTTTTTCCCCCTCATATTTCAAGTAAATCCTTTTTTCGATATATTAACGGAATTGAAAATGTGTCTCATCCGAATAATGAAAGCGAAGTTCAAAGAAAATACAGGAATAATTTAAAAGAATAGTTTAAAAAAATGACAAAAAAAAAAAAATCCAAATTTTATTTTGGAGAAAAATAATTTAATAACTAAGAACATAACGTTCTTAGAACGAATGGTGCTTATTTTCAGCAGAAGCGTTTTATTTAATATAATGATTAATTTATCGAATTTATAAATTAAATTCTTTTAAAAAACATTTATTTTCGTAAGAATAGTGAAGACTAAAATCATAAATTAAAAGACAGAAATGTTAAAGTCAATCGAAAATACTTGCATTGTCAGTTTCATTATTTCATAGGAGCATGTAATGGAACAGTAAATCAGCTATTGAAAACGACAGAACTCGGAGTTGTAAATAATCTGCATGCATTTATTATCTTTTTATTTTTTGGATAACTGGCAAGTCTACTTAACGCAGAGTTGTAAATCGTCTGCATGAATTTTTTTGGAATGAATTTATTATTGCTATTATCTGGTAAGTGCAATTATATTACGATAGTAGTTTTGAAAATACACTATTTAAATTTAAAGTTATATTTAGATCTTTCTCCTTTCACCATTGTGTCAGAAATGGTGGCAACACTTGAAGAAATCTAAGATTTTATTCAGTTGCCAGCTTCTCTCAAATTATATGAACTTTCTTTTAAGTACGGATAAAATTTGTCTTATAAAAGTGTAGGTATAAAATAATTAAAAGATAAATATTCAGTCATTTAGCAGCATAAATAATTTTGACAAGATATATAGAACTGTAAAGTAAAATGAGCAGCATTGGGGGCTTATATAAGGAGAGCATGTGTTATTCTACCTGTCAGGATAAGAGGCACAGGTGGCAAGTCCACTCGGGTCGTAGGGGTAGCAGGCAGCTGCGGACGATTGTTGAAGTGCACTCCACGAACCTCGAGACTCTTTTAAGTCGTAAGGGCTAGGCTAAAAAAAGAAAAAAAAATTAATATTACAATTTTGGAATACCTAAATAATGGAGACACTTCTGTTTTAAATTATTTCACATAAAAATATTCTATAAAAAATGAAAGAAACTTTGTTAAAACCATCCCTTTCAGTATAACACTTGTGAAAAGCATTCAAAAAAATTAAATACTTAAAAATTTTGGAGTATTTCTATAAAATATATTTTTCAATTAAATATTACTTCCTTAAGAGTTATTCCAATCAAAGATATTTAGCCAGGATTTAGTTTAAAATTCTTCTTTCATGTGCATTTTGTGTATATTTGATTGTATGGAAAGATTTCTTACAGTATAATATAATACATTTTTAAGTAACATTCCTTAACCTTTCTTTTACGGTTAACATAGAATAATATCTATGTGACCTTCTTCTGACTTACCGTTATAGCTTTCTGCACCCCCTTTAGTTAAATAGTAACATTCTTTGTCCTTTCTTTTACGGTTAATATAAAATGATACCCATGTGAGCTTCCTTTGACAAAATGTTATAACTTCTACACCACCAAACAAAGCTTTGAAGATTTCATTCCATTTGTGGAGTTTAATTCATGAGCTTTCAAATGGTTCAGTAGATAATATTATACCTTTTAATTAATAAATATGATGTGCATGCATTTTTCTTTTCACTTCCAATGAGGGAACACAATATAACAGACATACATCTAAAGGGAATATAAGGAGTTCAAATAAGGATTTTTAAAAGGTTTATTAAACAAGTTTCTGAAAATTTAAGATACTTTTCAGTGTTTTGGGCCAAAGGAAGGGAAGGGGAAGGGGGGGGGGGTTAGATTGACTCTTCATAAGATCTTTTTGGATAAGATTACATAATAATTGACCACCCTATGAACTCCACAGTGTAATTTATATATGATGATAAAGGGTTATAGCATCCATATTCTTGTCTGTAGGACTAATTGATTACAAATTATTAATAAGGTATTATCTCAACTTTCAAAAAGCACGGGTTTTTTTTTTGTTCTTTTTTACTTGTTTGGTAAAGTATAAAAGGTGTCAATCCTTGGTTACCAATATCCAAAGTTGCTATGGGAAAAAATAATGTATATGTTCTTCCCCATTATTATCCTTTTATGTATATATGGGTGTGTGTGTTTTACTTGATTAAATGTGAATTTAATCTAAAGTTTTTTAAAAACAAAGTTCGACAATCATACAATACATATTAGATTTACATCTTCCCTAGTGTATAACACTTTCATAGACAACAATTGCAGGAAATTCATATTTAAGCACTTTTTAAATCATCCATATACCAAATTCCATCCGTCCCGCTAAAAACGTATATGTAGGTATTTTTCAGACTCAAAGATGTCTGAAAAGTGAAAATTTATCAAAATCCAGATCTCGAATTCTTTGTTCGAACCGAACTCTATATTTCCTATACTAGAAAGTAAAAGGTAAATAATTTTCTTCTGGACTTTAATATTCTAATTTATATCTTTAATATCTTTTAAGAAGATAGGGGGTATCCAGCTTTTTGTACCATCGCTGAAATTATAGGTTTAAATTAAATACTGAAATCATTGTTTCCTTAATTTAATCAGATTTCTTTTAGTCATTGACAACAAATTTTGCACTTATGTTTTTTTTTTTTGACAATGTGCAAAATTTATCTTTTTTGAAATTTCCAAGAATCTTTGTGTCATATAAAAATATACGTCCTTACTCTTGATTAACTACTTATTGGTAGTCATTAAATCATTAACCCTTCAATTCATCATGTAGCCATATGACTACACATTTTTCTTTTTATTTATAAATTTCACATGATTGTTTCAAGGGACAACAATGAGCGTTTCAAAATCCTTTTTTAAATGCGTTTTGATAAACATTTGCAGAAAAAAACCGAGCCGGCGTCTTGGCATAAGGGTAGCACGTCTACCTCGTGATCTGGGCGTCCCGTGTTCAAGTCCCGGGTCGGTCATGGTTGTTCTTCTATGTTCTATGTATGAATGCCCCCCGTTAAAAGGAGTTGTGGAAGCGAATGCGACGCATGAAGTAGCTAAGTCGTACTTTTGGCCCTAGTTGGCGCTACTAAAAAAACAAGAGACGCTCACTCCGCTTAAATCGCTACCAGATCTGTCAGCGGGCTTGTAAAGTGCCATAAATCACAACAACAACAACAGAAATCACCGGTATGTAGAAAGAACGGAACTAGAATTAGATTTAAACTGGAAATTTAGAAAAATACTAAGGTGTCTGTTGCATGAATAATTCTACCATTAAAAATGCTATCAAAATAGTTTATCCCATTGTAAATAATAAATTGGTAAAAAGTAACTTTTATTTTTATTGCAGGATTGTTGATAACATGATTATGTTCCTGGGATATTGTTTAATTCACAATGTAGGCAATTGGCACATTTCAATTCTTTGTTAAAATTTCAATAAAAAAAAACTAAAATTTTTAAAATAATTTTCCTATATTATATGCAGCTATTCAAAACATGTATGTTACACATAAAAAAATGAAAAGTCATGCATTATGGGTAGAATCATGTATGATAAGTACATAGCATAAGTTACTAACATTACCATATTGTTCAACTAAGACTGCCATTTTTAATTTTTCAATATGTTTTTATTTCATTCTTTAATGAGAGCGCTTGCTTTTCCGATTTCAATGTACTTGTGAATCGAAATGATTCTGTGACAACATGGATTGATTCTTCCATTTAAATGTTCTGAACTTCATAAAAAAAAAAAATCCGCTACTGCTTTTAACAAAAACAAGACTAGAAAAATTAATTAAAAATTTATCCTTTTTTTTATTTTATACGAAAATAAAAGGAACAAAACAAGAAAAATTAACAGAACAAGTAGAAGTGGCTCTTTTGAGTTGGGAAATTAATATTTAATTCCTACCGGACAGATTATGTAGTGGGTAGTGATACATTAGTGATCCATAATTCATTATTTGAATTCTGAATTTTTTATATTTCATTCAGCAGGTGAATACGAGAATTCAAAGAAATGATAGAGAAAAATCCTACTAAGCACTTTGTTCCATAACAGCATTTTGCAACCCCTAATAAAATAGCAATTATTTTATATACAATTGGGATGTTTGAGCTTCCGAAAAAATCTTTTAAAAGCAGTTTTGTGAAACACGGCATTTAAAAATCTGTAGCTTTACTCAATTTGTATAGTTTCTAATCTAATTTAAAACTGCAACCACACAAACTTCCTAACTGTGGCACTTGATACGAATTTTGGATCATCTCTCTCTTAAATCGACGCACTTTCCTACCCTAGTTACCTCCATCGCTGAGATCGCAGTTCCGTCTACCCCCTCCAACAACCCTGCAGACGATTTCCATCTCGCGGCTCCCCGGTTTCCACGGAAGCAAGAATGATTCCATACTACCTCCCTCCAAAAGTGTAGTTTCTAATTGAAGTCAACGCCTGTGTGCAGTAACAGGGGGGTATGGGCGTAATGGAAATGCCTTGTACTGAGTCACGCTTGGCTGCGCACACCCCTAGTGGAGGGGGGATCCATCAAAGTCGTCTGATCTCCCCCCAAACGACTTCTGGGAGAGACTCCGAGCTCGAACTTCCCCAAGTAGACTGAGAATGGGGATGCCGATTGTTGGGCTCTGAATGGGTTTTGGGATCATATCGATTGTGTAGATCGAATCACGTGGCTTTTATCGCGAGTGAGTCGGTTTATGTATCGGCAGGTATTCGTGAAGTTGCAGAAAGTGCAGTAATTGACATTTCCAGTCGATTTGTGAAGTGAATGCTTTACTGCGATTCAGGAAATCATGAAATTGAGAATTAGGTGAAGCGATTTGCATTTGTTAGTTAAAGAGAATAAGTGCGAACATATATCGTTGATATCTAAAGATTTCTTATTTTTCGTGTTCTCTCTTATCTCTCAAAAATTTTACAACATCTGTTATAATATTTTTCTTTTATTTTTTATATATTATGCAGGAACTCTTTCTTATATAATCTATTCCTTGCCCATTTTTAAAACGAATTTTTTTTTAAATTTTATCAAAAGAAATTTGAAAAATGTTTGAAATGTACTGAATTACATTCAGTTTCTTCTATCTCTTAAACATGGTCTAATTAATTGTCAGTTTTTTGTATAGAAGGGATTAAATAATATTCTTCAAAATAAATTTGCAATGTGCATTTTTTTTAATGAATAAATGTCTTTTAATGTCTAGTAGTGGCGAATTTAGATATTTTATGACTCTAAGCAATGCTAATTATGAGTCCCTTCTTTTAATAAATTGGTCGATTTAGTTTCAGATTTTAACGCAATTGTAATATATTAATGTTTTATTTTAGGCAAAATTAAAAAAAAATAATTTTTAACTTCAGAAACTATATTTAAATTTATTTATCGATTATGATCCGAAACTGCGAAGCATTTGTAGGATTCGTTTGAGAATCTCGAGACTAGCACTTTTCTACGATTGTATTTTACTATGGGGTGGTAAGCAGAATATTACGCCTCCTAACTCCGCGAATAATTTGAGTCCATCTTATTGCTAAATATAATCATCTCCTCCTTTTATATTTCTTTCAGCTCTTTTTTTTTATGAATAAATGCTTTCTGAATGAATTTTGTCGTTTTTAGCTTCTTCTCTTGCTGCATTCATTTTTATACCTGCTTTTTACTTAATTACAAATTCTCTATAAATAAATTTTTTATTATGGTTCTATCAATTTCGAAATGCCCAACTTTTACCCTATATGTCTTATCTATTGAAAAATTGTCTAGACAGTATTTTGGCGAATGTATAATTTAGGAACGATAAAATATTTCCTTCACTTCTCTAACACATATATATGGATTCACTAGATCCTACTCTAATCGAAATTGAGGCACCGAAAAAATGCAATTTAATATCAAAATATATACTACTTAGAAACATTAGTTAATTTCATATTTCCCTAATTTCATTGTTTGAATAATAATAGCAGACAATTCACCCACATCCAATAATTGGCATAGTTCAGTATATGTATTGATTGATTTTAATAAGTGAATTTTATAACATATTATTGATTTTTTCCATGTAAAAGTTATTTAAATTTTACCTGTATTTTTAATATATTCTGTCCATATACATTGGAAAAAAAATAAGAAAAAAAAGAAGAATTAAGATTTTTTTTTTTTTTTTTTTTTTTTTACTATTAAGGAGTTGACAAAACCAAGAATTTCAACTACAAAGTATTTAAAGAAAGGCAACGATTTGAACGTCAAAGTATTAACGCAGTAAATTCAAATATAATTCATGCTCCATTAAGCCACAGTTTGCTATAAAGAATTTAATCAAGTATGATCATATACCTTAATTTTGGCTCAGTATAGCTGAAACTGACTTTCACACATAAAAACACAAAAAGTAAAATCATCACGTAGAATCCACACGAATTACATCAATAAAGCAACAGTTCTTACTCAGATAAGCTCTTCCTTATGTCAACAGATCACGTACAACCCATTAACTGTGGCACATTGCAGTGTCGCGTGGCTCATGTCCATGATAGGGTGATTGAGGGCGATAATTGACATGTACCATTTACGTTTGGCAACAATTTACAATTCGTGACAATGCTAATGGGCAAGAGAAGAGACCATCCCAACTGTGTCAATTATGGTCGGCAAATATAATTTTTGAAACAATGACTATGCAACATTGTAATGAAGTGTTAATAGAGGAAGGATTTTCTTTTTGCTCTGCCTCCCCCCTCTTTTTTCCTTATTCTTTCATAATTGTGGTATGCTCGTATTTACTAATGTTAGTTATACCAAAATGTAAACAAAAGTCGTAAATATTAAACAGATTGTTGAAATTTAAATATGGGGTTGTTGGAAATACAAATTATACACAAGACTGGAATTTTTAGCCAAATACTAAATTTTCAAATATGAATGTTATATATTTCGCTAGATTTAGATTCCATATACAAAGTAATCAGGGCGTTATGAGTGGAATTTATCGATATTTATATATGAGTATGTCTGTGTGTGAATGTTAAGTGGAAGGCTGAATGAAAAGCAATTCTCATTAAAAGCAATTCTCTCGCAGATTCATTCATATTATTCATAGGTATTCATAGTGTTGAAAACAAGCAAAGATCAGGGCCACCAAGGACATTCAATGAACATGAAGAGAAGTGGATTATGAGACAAGTTCATATTAATCTAAGAACTAGTGCAGTAAAATTGACTCTTAAATGCAAAAGAAAGTTTCAGAAATCTGTAAATCTTGAAATTTTCAGAAATGTTTTTAACATGAGCATCATGACCTCGGACCTCGGAAAAAACCTAACTTCAACAAATCAAATCGAAAATTTAGACTAGCGTTTACGTAAAGCAGCCAATAAAAGTTTGGGAAAGATCATTTTTATGGATGAAATCAATTGTGATATTTTCAGATTAGACTGCTTGCAGAAAATTTGGCACACATCAAATGCAACATTACATATCAAAGATTTCCAGCCTACTGTAAAATATGAAGGTGGTAACCATTTAGTCTGGTGTTATATGGCATGCTCTGATGCTGAGAACTTATTTATAAAGAGCACAATGAATAAATAAGTCTACTTTACATTCACAAGTGAAATTTGCAGCAAAATGTGAGCAACACAGGAATCTCAAAACATTTTACATTGTACTAGAATAAAGATCCAAAACATAAGCTTATATTTGTAAATTATAGATCTTCTATAACTATCCTGGTGTGATTAAGACTCCCAACCATAGTGCAGACCTTAACCCCATTGATCCTGAGTGGGATGATTCGCATCAAAAAATCAATGAACCCAATATTTTTAATAAGAAAGAGTTATAAAAAGTAAAAGATGTCCCGAAATTAACTCAAGATTTAATTTGCCACCATTCGTGTAGTTAAGTGTTGGCAACCATATTTAAAAAAAATGATAGCTGATACTTTAGGGTTAGTAAAAATAGAGCGCTACACGATAAAACAGCGTGTTTTCATTGTTGAACAATATTTCAAAAATAATGATAGTTTGGCGGTCAAAGTTGGAAAATTTAAGAATTTGCTCTCGAGATCGTGTGATTCAACACAATTGGATTTCTTTTAATGGGGATTATTTGAAGTCAGATCTATGTCAGCAAGCCCACAAGCACGCATGGATTGAAGGTGGAAATTCCTCGCTGCATCAACGAAATTCAGCCAAATTTATGCAAAATGGTCATGGAAAATTTCGACAAAAGAGTGTGTATGTGGCAGCAAAGCAGTGGAGACTATTTGCCCTATGAGTTGCCCTATGAATATAACAATTTTAAGAAAAAGACTGTATTTTTTTTTATTTAATTCAAATCTTGCGTTGACACGTTATTCTATTAAGTAACGAACGCTCCAATTTTACTTACACTAAACTATGAGCTGTCAAATTCGTTTTTTAACAGGGTTGCCACCACTTTACTGCAAGAATGGTGGCAAATTCAAATCTAATTTTGGGACACCCTTCATTGGGTAATTTTGGGACACCCTTCATTTGATGAAAAAGGGGACCAAAATCAATGGATCATTTTGAGAAAAATCGATCAAATCCAAATGGATTGCGTGAGTTCATAAAGTGCAAAGGTGGCCCAGCAAGATATTAACTATCAAGTTCCCATTTTTTTCTTAATTTATTGAACAATATCCTAATACTTTTTTGAGCAGATTTCTTGAACTGATTTCTTTTATTTTAAACTGTTATTATTATTGCATTAATACACGGATTAAGTTTCAGTTAGTATGGTTTGAATTTATCAACTGTAATATATTTCTTTTCTTTTTTTCAATTGCATATTGAAATTTTGTATTTTGATAAGTTCTGTGAACTTGCATTGTATCCCATTACATTTTTGAGTCTTGTATATTCTAATATTTTTGTTCCGACTATCTGATAGGAAGTAAAAAAATTACGTAGTATTGTGTGACAACGTATTCTGACACTCTCCGCGCCTTTGCGCATGCATTAGGATGGGTTTAATTCGGCAAAACAAGGGGGAGAGGAAAAGAGATGTTTGCATTGAACAATAAAGTAAATTCCGGAAATGGCACACATCCTTCCTTGTGTTACCCCTTAGTGAGATGGAACCGTCGAAAAGTAGTCGTCTCAGAATACTGAAACGAACAGTATATATTATTATTTTCTCCATATTAATTTGTTTGATAATTTGATATTTAATAATCAAAGTTAGTCAATTAAGTTCTGTCAATATTAAAATAGTGTATTGTCATTATTAATTCACAAGTATACAAACTTTAAAAACGCTCAAGTAAAAAATTTATTTCAAATTACATTTTTTTGTAATATGTAAATAAGTTGAATAAAATTATTTAAAAATAAAATAGATCATTCAGCGTATTTTTTCCAAATATTGTTTGAAACATTTTTACAGATGTTTATTTCTATATTAGTTGCAATTTGCTTTCTTTTAGAAATTCTCTGTGTACGGAAAATTAACTAATGACACATTGATGCAGTCAGTAAAAAAACAAACAAAAACAAACAAACAATGCAGTCTAGATTAGGAATTTATTAATATTTATTTGTTTTCATCCTTTTGTTTCCTCTCTTGTTTCTCAAAATTTGTAATTCCATATACTGGGAATTCAAACACTGATAACTTATTTTTTAAAAATGATTCTTTTCATTCACCACTTTTTTATATTTAGGCAGAAATATTTCAAAAACATGTTTGCTCTTCGTACTCTAGCATTGATATGTGGTTTTACAAAGTGACGTATTGCCATCAATGCGGAAAAAAGAAAAAGTTCAAGCCGCCTTGATCGGGAAAGGGCAGTTAAAGAAGCCACTGCCTATACTCGCATTCTTTAAAGACAATCTGTGTTAGGAAAAAGAAGTAAAATTACCTGGTCTTATCTTAGACAATTAACTCCCTTTTAGAAGTCATATTAACAATAGTAAAAACAAATTCTGGGCTAAAGTTCACCTTATTATCGCACTCATTGGCACATATTCCTCACCTCTCACTAAAGAATGAAACGTTATTATATAAACAAATTTTAAGACCTATCTTCACTTATGCTGCTCAAAGTTGGGGACTCGCTGCTAAAACCAACCGAAACAAAATTCATGTTTTAGAAAATAAAATCCTTCGTATCATTTACCAATGCTCCCTGGTTTACCCTGAATGATATTTTACACAGAGATCTTAAAACTCAAAAGCTCGATGATTTCATCAAAGAACATCCAAGGAAATTTTATAATTAACTCAAAACTTATGAAAATCCCACAATCAGGGAGTAAATTAACTATGCCCACTGCAATGAAAAATACACCTCTCCTTACTTTACAACCAAATGGAATTTGCTACTTAAACCTTCATAACTTCTTTTGGTATTTAAATTCCATCTGATGAACTGCTTCGGTTTTCACCTCAAACGCTTTTAAGCAATCCTTCTTCTAC
This sequence comes from Argiope aurantia, assembly GCA_026543865.1. Taxonomy (NCBI): domain Eukaryota; kingdom Metazoa; phylum Arthropoda; class Arachnida; order Araneae; family Araneidae; genus Argiope; species Argiope aurantia. The sequence continues at coordinate 6,439 of JAPMOR010023243.1, read as the reverse complement.
TCAAGCGACGAACCAATGGTAGATTAGATTGCTACTGTTTTTCCTACGTTACTTATTACCTCAAACTGAGTAGAAGTGCCTAAGCACTAAGGCTCTTCATACATCTAATTCAAGCAATTAAATTTTTACATGATATGCTGATTAATTTTTCATATTCAAAAACAGCACATTTAAAGAAACCCAAATGGATTAATTTCGGCTTGTTTTAAGAATATTAACCTTAAACTAGGGAATCAATTAACTTATCAGAGAATTTCTTATAAATTATTAAATATACATTAACGATCATTTATTGACCTATTTATTCATAATAGTTAAACCGGGGGATTTTGATCGAAGTAAATATATAAAAAAAGAAATTAATGTTGCATAATTTGATCTTAATTAAGGTTTATTTATTTTTTAGGCACTGAATAATTCAGTTGCAGCTGCCTATAATTTGCATGTATCTGCTAATAGTTAAGAACATTGAACTTTTACCTTTCAAACTTTGTCTTGATTTTTATTTTAAGTCAAGGAATTAAACCTTTTTATCACACATTTCATATGTAAAGGGTTTTGTCATATTTAACAAAATTCTTTAATTAAACGCCTGAATTTAAAAAATGATTTTGCTTCACAGAATTTTTATTGTGGCTTTGAGATGTTATATATTTTCAGTGTTATATTGATTGTTATATTTGTTCTACAAAATTATTTGACATTCTTTTGACTATTTCAGCTGAGCGTTTTTATTACTTTTAGTATTGCATGCTGCAAAATTAATGAAAGGAATGCAATTTGCGTTTAAGATTGGAATATATAGTATAAAAAAAATACACACAAGGAATTTAAGAAACAAATTTTAACACTTTTTTTTTTTGCTTAAATAGCAGTGAACATGAATTTATTAAAATCTAATTTTGGAATATATAGTGGAAAAAATAGTGAATTTAAGCAAAGATTTTTAACATTTTTTTAGTTTAAATTATAATGAACATGAATTTATTCAAATTATATAACTGGTGAAGTTAAAAAAATATTCTAAAAGTTAGTAAAATATTAATTTAATCAATAAAAGTGATTCAATGGAGTTTAAAAAATACGAAATGAAAAACATTTTGAAAAGAGTAAACGAAATTTAATAATTAAAAAACATAAAACCTGTTAAATGTTAAACAAGTTATTAAAAAGTATTTTAAATTTATAGATAAATTACAAGAATGTGATTTCATTCTTTTTTATGTGCCAATTTATATTCCACATTTCCTATTTATTTTTGTATTAAAGAAAAACATTTAACTTAGAATGGAACGTAAATGATAAAAATTCTATTTCAAAGCTGCATGGGCAGAAATATATAAAAAAAATGGATGATAAGAGATTATATATTTTTAAATTTTATAATATTCATCCAAAAACAAACAAACAAACAAGTCATTAAAAAAGAAACACCAAGAAAAAACGAAACTGGGAAATGAAGCTGACAATATAATTGCCAGAGCTATACCACTACGTTAAGATTTCCTGTCAGCTTCAGGACTGCGAGCGGTGGCGCTACCATCTATGTGAATTGCCATGTTAAACGAGTTTCCGTTAGTGTTGAAGAGAATGAAACCTCTGTTTCTCCTTCGCTGTGGTTAACACCTTTGACAATTAATCATGTAGCTTGCTTTCTTCACAATTTTTTTTATTTATTTCTGCAGTCGATATGTTACTAACGGTCATCACTACGCATTGATTTCAACAGCTGAATTTGAGTTCATATGCTTTGCACCGAGACCATTTAGTTATCTGATACTCAGTTGAACTTAAACATTCAAAATTAAGATAAAGCTCATCTGGTTCACCAACGGTCATTATGTTTCTTTTGTGAATAATAGTCTCAAATTGAGTAGAAATGCTTAAGAACTAAATCTCTTTTATTAAGTAATAAAAAAAATCAACAACTAAAGGTATCAAAAAGTATTTTACCACTTTATTTATACAAATTATTTATTATTGAATTACTAATGATCCCTCTTCGCCGAGCAAAAGTCGATCTGCGCAAAGATAATTGTTATCTCCTGCGCTACTAACGTTTATAGGAAAACGTCAGCCTCTTCGGGTATTAATTAAAATAAGTGAAAACTGCTTCGATAAGAGGTGTTCGTTATACCTATGCAGTTACTAAAACTGTTTTCTTAAAAACTAGGAGTCTTTGACGACCAGTTTGTACGCGAAGGTTATTAGGGTTTTAGGTTGTTAATTATTAATATGATATGTACTTTAAAAAACATTTCACCTTGTAATTTGATTCAACTAAAGCACATGAATTCGATTAGAATAGTTTACAGCAAATGACAAAGTGTGTATATTACGAAAGTGGAAATCCTGCTAGTGATTTAATGATTGGCAAAAGCGCATGCTTGAATTTTTTGCTGAAGAATTTGAATTAAATCATAGAGTTTGAAAACATTGTTTCGGATAGTGTATAAAATTGAATTAAAAATATTACTAAAGTTAAATGAAAAATTACATGAAAATAAAATTTATATAATTAAAAGGGTAATTTTTTCATTCTCAAGATAATACAAAAAAGCATTTTTATAAGATAATTGTTTTAAGAGATATGAATATAAATTTTCGTAGGCAAGTCATAATGATTACGGCTGGACTTAAGATGTGGACACCAAAATTTAAAATTTTTAGAGCAATTTCTCGCAAAATATAATCGTGACAAATTTTTATTGCGACTTTAAAAGTCGTTTATGAGTATTTCTAGTATACTTTCAAATTTGTAGACTTTTAGAGTTTTTTTGGACGATTGACATGATTGGCGAGAAACCGTACATTAATCTTAAATCATACCGCGATTACTTATCTGGCAACGATTGCGCCTATTTTCGCACTTGATTAAACCTTGTGTTTGAAACCTATTTCTTGATTTCTTTTGTGTCTTCTTTCTTCTGATTGAATGTTTTCTTTGTTGACATGGCGAATTAATTACGGAACACTTCTAATAATACATATTTTGCTCCTTTAATCTCCACGAATTAAATAAGTGAAGCGTTTTATTCAATACAATTGTAAAAATGTTCAATGAATGAAACAGTCTGAAATTCTTATGATATTTTGCTTATATTTGACTGCTGCCATTCGATAATTAATAATAAGCTCGATTTCTGTGCCAAGTACGGTAACGTTTCATATATAGATAGCCACTTTCAATATTGTTATTCTTTAATGCACCTATTCTTTTTTAATACGATTTTTGATGTGGCGTCGTTGGTTTTGGAATTGATTAATCCAAATGTATTAAAAGTGAAAACAGTGACAGCGCAAATAAAATAAAAATAAAAACTCTCTTGCCCTGCTCAAAATATCAGAAAAAGAAGTTCCAGTCTATTGATCAGTCATGAAATTTAAACACTGGGGGAAAAAATAAAGAGTTTATTCCTATTTTGGTGTGCCCTCGAGTTTGTCGCCAATGTGGTAATCCCCCCAAAAGGAAGCGGAAACAATTTTTCTAGTAAGCCTAACACTGAGTAGTGTACAATTTTTTTCGGTTGGTGAATTGTATATGTAGTACTGCTATTTTGTAAGAAATGGAAATTAAAAATAATCGACAAATTAACATCCATTAAAGAATTTATTTAAATTACGTTTTATAATCAAAAGTATTATTATTACTAATAAAACATTCAATATTTTTGAAGTGAACAATGAACAGATAATATTTAACTTTTTGCAATTCTTGCCAGTTTATTTTATTTTAGTTAAAACTGCCTGTTTATGAATTTTGTTAGAACAGAAACTAAAACATTTGTTTAAACTTTTTGAATCGTTTGTCTTTATTTCACAGTTTTCCATTTTAACATTCCAATTGAATTCTTTGCGATGTGTTGTTCTTTTCGTGGATTTCCCGTGATTATTCGATAAATTACGCATGTTGAATAATTCGAAGTCTCACGATTAGAAAAATCAGAAATATTATCTTCACAAATATTAAGAGGCATACTGTATTTGTGAATTCGATGTCTACCTTCCGAAATATATATAGAATGACGTTTCAATTACAGAAAATTTCTGCTGTTTTTTTTTTATGGAAATAGTTCCCTACTCAAAGGAAGGAGTAGTTGAAAAGAGTAAGTGCATTTATTCCTTCAAATTTCTGAAGAAAAGCACTTATATCTAAACTATTAGGATGCTTTCATTTTTGTGCTATTCTTGTTTTTAATGAGAATTACTAATGAGAATTACAGAATTCTTAATTTTAATGAGAATTACTATTACTATTCCTTCAGCTAGTTAAGTCGTAGGATGTTTTTTTAAGGGCAAAAATTTTGCCTCGTGTCTTCTTCAGATGCCGAAGGCATCGCGTGTTCGATTTTTATTGTCTAAATTTCAGACCGGCGTAGCATGTTTGCAAAAGTTCGTTATTTCAGAATTCAAAGAAAATTCAAAAATCGTGACTCATAAAGTTTCAAAAAGAATCGTGATCAATAAGATCATAATTTCAACATAAATGGTGCGTAACTGTAACTGTTTCACGGAGTTGTTTGTATGGTCAGCCATCTTGATTGGCGAATTTTTACTGTTGGCATCCTTGGCGAAACAAGGGGTACACTAAAATAGGATTTTACCAAAAAAAGAAACTTTTCAAATAATTTTCTCCAACGAACGCACTTATTGAAACAATCTTCGGAGCGGCCCATTGAGCGCCCAGGGGGAAAGTGGATACATACCAGGGCGGTGTAGAATGAATTGGAGGCGGCGTAGGAGGCACCGTAGAGGCCGAATCCCGAAAGTCTGGCGGTTGGGAACGAAAGCAGTCGGGAATCATAGGTGGTTTCGCCGCCGCTCGGTGGACAACAATCGCTCCCTACCAGGATCTGCAAGAGGAAAAAAAAAAAAAAAAAAAAAAGGCACAATTACTAAAGAAACACCGAAAAGCATCGAAAGTTTTAGGGAAAAATTCTTTCATTTTATACTCAGTACCAGAGTATTTAATAATTATTAGTTGTAAAAGTTTAGGTTAATAAAGCCGATTTTTTTTAAAATTCCAGTATGTGTACAAAATACAGACATAAAAATTATAAATCTAAAAAAATTGTTTTCCGAATTTTGTGGAATTTTTTATGAATGAATTTTAAAAGCATTAAAAGCTTGTGTATAAATTACATTTATTTTATATTTAGTTAAAGCCCATTCCTTAATTGCATGACATTCGATTTTACCATCTTTTTCCATATATAAAATAAAAATATAGGAAGATTTGTAAATATAGAAATTTGTCTTATAAATTTTGAGGAATCTTTTGTGAATGAATTTTGGAAATCATTAAATGTATGCTTAAAAATACATCAACTTTATCATCAATGAAAGAATTTTTTGTTAATTGATAACTATAATATATATATATATATATATATATATATATATATATATATATAGCTGTTTTCTCATTAGTCACTTTAGCTACTGATCGGTAATATTTCATTAATTTTTTGTTTTGAACTATGGTCAGAAGACGAGTATGACTTTTGATCCATCACCTGGTTACAAAGCAAGAAAACGAATTAATGGAAGAATGTGAATACAATTATTAAGGACCAGGAAGAATTTTTAAGACCGAAAGAACAGGAATATTTTCTTGAAATGCTTACTGATATATGCGCAGCTACTTAAAGTTGAGGTAAAATATTAATTTATAGTTGCTTTTATATACATTTGACAACAGTTTTTTGGTTTACTAGCACATTCATCATAGATCAGTGAAAATGCAATAAAAAAAAAGGAATAAATTATCTTCGCATTTTCAAAAAATTAAAAAAAAAAAAAGGAATGTGAATCTCGAGTTTTAAAAAAAACTTTTTTACAAGATATTTAAAAATATTGGAACTGAAAAAGCATTTAAGTTAGAAAACTAATAATTAGAGTTGGAAAACAGATAATTGGATTTATAGTTTGGATGCGGATCAAACATATGGAGTTATAGTTTGAATGCGGAAGTATAATATCAAACAAATGAAATTATAATTTGGATGCGGAAGTATAACATCAAACATGGAATTATAGTTTGGATGCGAAGTATAATATAAAACATACGGAGTTATAATATGGATGCGGAAGTATAATATTAAATATATGCAGTGTCCAACTTTTCCATACCATATGAACTCAATAAAAGACGTATGAGAAAATCTAAATTCTGAAGAGACAAGAATTTTTGAGTCAAGACTTCCTTGGAAAATTTAACATTTAGAGATTGAATTTATAAGAAAAGATTTTTTTTTATGTAAAGAATAAAAGAAAGATTTTTCAGGATCATTTTTATAATTTTTAGAACAAACCGAAGTTGAACCCTTTCAGTTGTTCGGGGAGATCCCCCTAAAGATGTAGTATAAAAATCCAAAAGGTAAAAAGTTTTTTTTCATCTATTAAGTGCAATTATTAAAATCTTCGTCAAATGTTTGAG
>JAPMOR010023227.1:4785-40307 GCA_026543865.1 Argiope aurantia | reverse complement strand
ACTGACTTGACTTCTCTGGCAGCTGCAGCCCCTTTTATAGGTCTCAGAAGGCGGGGCTAGAAGCCTCTCAACCAATCAGGAACGTTCGAGGCGTATCTCGGTTCCTACTGGACGGATCGGGAAAATTCTCGAAGTTTCGGGTATAATCTATTTTGGCGCCAAAGTCGCCAAATTGGACGCCAAGTAGCCAAATGGTCGCCAAGTTTGTCGCCAAGCTCTGGGACCCCCGACACGACGCCCAGACTCTGTCCCATAGAGATGACTGTAAAACATTCTTTCCAATGATGGAACCAACTATGCTGGGAAGCAGCATTACGGATTCGTAACAATATAGATTCACTCTGTTTCTATATTTTCTGAAATATTCCTTCAAAACTATGAAACACTATTTTCTCATACTTTCTACATATTTAATTTGTAGGAAATAGTCACAATTATAAAAATTGTAGAAAATTTAACGATTATGCTTATTTAAAGATATTTAAATAAAATAGAAATCACTTATTTCTATTCTCTGTTTTTAAATTCTGGAAGAAAAACAATAGAATCCTTGACTAAAAAATCCTGAATCTGTAATTTTTTAAATTGTTCAGAATACTGGCAAAATGCACCATGCGTCTAGTATCTTAAAATCGTACGCATTCAGATAAACTATTAAAATCAATTTTTCTCCAATAATTATTGCACCATCTGAAAAATAAAAAATATTTTTTTTAATTAATAATTTTATTTCCATACAATATTGTCCCCAGATTTTAATTAATTTTCCAGAATTCTTTTAAAGCACAATTTTTAATAGTATAATTGTTGTTCTACTGTTGTAATTAAATTCCAACCAAATATATTGTTCCACCGCATTCTTCACCCACACTATTCTTAAACTTATGATAAGTATTGCTTTCTTTGGCAAAATTTCTTAGGCAAATTTTTTATCTCGTGTCACGCAGTTCTTTTTTATTGTATCAACACAGCAGTGCAAAGGCTCTAATTGAATAGCGTCACAATTAGAAGTTACGTTTTCACTGATTTTTGAATAATCAGTGCGTAATCATAATGAGGGTTACTGAATCCCAGTCTTAGTGGAGGGTAAGGACCTACAAAAAAAAAGTCACTCTGTGGTTGTTGTTTTTTATAATTTATTTTTTTACCGGCATACAAGGAACAATTAGCGGAAGTTATCTCTCCAGAGCTATTTTTAACAATCTAACAAAGAGGGGGGGGTAACACCTGGAAGAACACCGAGGAAGGCTGCAAAAGCCTGGAATGGCATTGGCGAACAATAGTTACACAATATGATCTTTCGTGTGCATTCAGCAGCTTTACTGTATTTGATGTAGCATCCTTGGCGATTAATACCTGGCATGTAACAATAGGTACTCGGAAATCGAATTATTGTTTTAGATTGATTGTTTTTAACCGATTGAAGCCAAAGTTTAACACAGAACTACATTTGTAATTAAAAAAATTATATACTATACATTTATATCTTTGCGCTTTTAAATTATCGTGTTTACAAGCTTTTGAAAGCACAGATTGACAAAAAAAACTAACCTCTTAACAGATTTGGTTCCAAATTTAATAGGTATCTGTGTTTTAGATGTTAAATATGTGTACAAAATTTTATGCATCTAGCCTTCTTCGTTTCATAGTTAATGTCTTAACTTATATTCAGACAACTGAACAGACATTTCTCTAAATGGATTACGCACACAATTTGTGAGAAATCTACAAATTTGGTGTAAAGACTATTTGTCACAGACAGATGGACAAATAGGCAGATTATATGCCAAAAATGTGTTTTTCGAATTCGAGATCTAAAAAGTGGAAATTCTTCAAAGTCTCGAGTTCGAATTTTTTGATAATTATAGTACTTCCTCTATGCATCGTATACGAAAAAGGAAAAAGCAGGAATAATAATTCGCATCAAGGTAATAAAATCCATGATATGAAGGGACTTAAGTTATCGCCATAGCAATTTTGGGGAAGAAAAAAATTAAATCTCAGGAGTTGCGAGTCTCATGTTAGATTATACAAAGCGCTGAGACAAAAAAAAAAAAAAAAAAAAAAAAAAAAAAAAAACTGAGAGTGAGAAAGGGACTTAACTGTTGGTCGAACGATCGGACGACACGAAAGAAAATGAACAAAAACCATCGAAAGTATCTTGAAAATACTTTTATTCTTAGAAAAGTTGGGTATATCCACTGTTCTACAAATAAAACCCTAAAAGTCTCTTAATTATATTCCACCCAGTAACGAAAAACAAACAGCATATGAGCAAAATTAGCAAAATCGAAATTGATGCATCTAGGGATTGCAATATCGGGCCAAAAGTTCAATACCGATATTCGGTATTTTTTAGATCTTAATATCGGGATACCGGTTTTAATACCGATAGTAGAAATTTTAGAAAAAGAAAGAAAACACAGGTGTTTCTTTGTTTTATTTGCCAGTTTTATTAGAGAGTGTAAATATCACAAAAAATAATTTGTAACTTATAAATTATAACATTATATAAAGAATCACAAAAAAGAAAAGGGACATTTTATTTATTTAAATCACAAAAAGAGTGTAAATATCACTATTCAGTCTGTGGTACTATTACAAATTTTTGAAATGTGATCTTAAAAAACATAAAGCATCAATTGTACTGTCATTACGCCTGAAAAGTAATTTTGTGCAAAAATTACCAGCTGTCGAAAACGCTCTTTCGGCATCTACGCTAATTGGTGGTACTGTTAGCAATGCGCGATATACTTTTTCCAAGTATTTACCTCTAAATCCTTCATCTTCAAATAAACCGATTTCTCGTCGGATGGTTCTGGATATAGCTGATTTCTGTATTGTATTTTGGTTCGTTGAAATTTTTTTATTTATCGCTAATTCTAATTTTTAGTCAAGAGACAGTTCCTTTTCACTATCGACATTAGTGTCATCATAATCTTCGATAACTGAACCGAATTCTTGTGAATGTGGATAGGTTTGTGTGTAAAAAATTTTTAAGAAAATTTGCTCTAAAGTTAATCAGCTTTGAATTGGTTAATCTCTTTACTCCTTTTTCATTTTTAAAATCATTATAACTATGTAAATACCGTAAGACATTTTCTATTTTGGTGTGCCTTTATTCTGTGCGATTTTTCAATGTAATGTATAATTCTTCAGATATTCAGATAGTGATAAGTGCTGTGCTGTTCTTTCAGTGACTGCAACATGAAATTTATTGTTGCATTAGCTGTTAATAAATTATAATCTCTCCGACATAATGCCTTAACAGCCAGTTTTATTGGAAATAGAGCTGATACAGTTCTGGGTATTAAGTCGAATTCACTATCTGAAAAATTAATTTGCAGGTTTAAGTCGATTATTGCTTTCTGGATTGGATTTCTCATTTCAAAAATCGTTCCAACATTAGGAGTAAACTGTTCCAAAGTGTTTTTGAATCTAATATTAAAATATATTCTGTTTTATTTTCAGTTAGTATATATTTTTATAATATGGCCTTTTTTGTAGGAAAAAGGTTAAATATCTTAAAAAATTTTCGAATTTTATAAATTATAGGAAGCAATTCTTGATGGGTTAATATTTCATCTTCGTTAACAAACTTAATAACATATAAAAAAGATCATTAATATTTTGTAAAAAAATAATCACCAGATTTTAAGAACAGAAATGTTTTATTTATTCTTCATAATTTAAGGTTTATGTCCCGTATATTAAATAAAAATTGCTCAGAAATATTTTACTGTGCATTAGTACCTTTTCCCTTCTGTATTACTAAATATCTGTAATATTTACATCTCATAAAACCGCGAGTCTTCGTTGTTAAATGTAAATATCTTCTCCTTTCATTTTTCCTCTCACCCCTATTTTGTCGAATTAAACCGATCCTAACGCATGCGCAAAAGCACGGAGGGTTTTACAATCCGTTGTCAAGCAGTATTTTGTCACTTCTCTTGATTGTACGATACAACTTTGTATTCACAGTCTTATCAATTTCGCCCGTTAGGGAGACATAAAAACAAAAACTTATACTATTTTGCTATGTTGGCGATCCCTGAACATATAGTGGAGACAATTTAAAAATTTTCTAGTAAATACCGAAAAATCGGTATTTAAACTTGTGAATACCGGTATTACAAAATTGTACAAATGGTTCAAAATACCGGTATTCGGTATTGCAATCCCTAGATGCATCACACAGAGTTTTATTTTGCATAAATAATCCTTTATCTTTTCAGTCATTTTCAAGCTCAAGGAATTATTGATAAACCTGTTCAGGATGTTAACAAACCAGGAAAGAAAAATAAATGTTAAAATCCTTTCATAGTCAATCTTATAAATCTAAAACAGTAATTATTAAAAAAATTTGCTAATTGTAGAGTTAGACCATTAAAACTAAATTTTTATTGCTTTTTTTTGTCAGAATATTTGAATTGCTCCTATTTCTAGATGATTATTATATGGGATGGATTGCGTTAAATGCATAAATTATTTTTTAAAAGAATCGTAAAGAAGTCAGGATTCTTTAAGTTCTTATTCAGAGAGAAATTGCAAATCTAATTCATTAAATTCAGCATTTACTTAAAAATTAATCGATAAAAAATAAGAATGAGACCATATAATTAAAAACAAAATGCTTCGTTTTGTTATTGATTGCTCCTGATTAAAATATGATATATATCGCGTACACAATTTAATTTAAACAATTCAACTTAACAATTTCTTGAAAGAAAGCAAACAATAATTTAAATTCTTTCAAACCTTTTTTTTTTTTTTTGTAAATAATTAGTTTCTTTAATTTTTTTTTCTTACAACTGTGAGTTTTATTTTGTCACACAAGTAAATTTTCCTAGTACCATATCACTTACTATATCACCATTTTACTTATTAAAAGAATCTGATGTTTCAGCGTTTATGTAATTAGAGAAGTTTTATTGTAAATAATTTGTGGATACTATATGCTGATGCAACAATGTCCTATTACAAGTATAAGCTAGAGTCTTAAAAACAGGCATTATTTAAAAGTACATCACATCATTATTACATTTATTTGCTGTAACACTAATAGACTAATGGAATGTCATCATGAATAACACATCTGTAAGAAAAAGTTTAATTACATTTGTTTTCCAATGGATGGGTGAAAGTACAAGTCACACCGTTTTAATTATTATTTTTTCGTCGCTTCTTTCTCCCAATTGGCAATAGAAATGATATTATCTGTTATTATCCATGTCCGCAGTGTCCATGATAAACATATTGTTTCTTTTATCGTTCATAAACAATGTTGAGGTTAAAGCAGAGAATAAAGCAAGCTCAAAAAGAAGGTGAGAAGAATTCTTCCAAAACAGCAGCTTCGGTTGCCTTGATTCGAATTACAAAAGACATAAATGAGTTGAAGCTGCCAACAACATGCAGTATTGACTTCCCAGATCCAAATGATTTGTTCCGTTTCAAACTGACCATATCACCCGATGACGGCTATTATCAAAATGGTAGTTTCGTTTTCGACTTCCACGTTCCCAACAACTATCCTTACGAACCACCCAAAGTGAAATGCGAAACCGAAATTTACCATCCCAACATCGATTCGGATGGAAATATTTGTCTGAATATTCTCAGAGAAGATTGGAAACCAGTTCTGAGCATCGATTCTGTCGTGTACGGACTGCAGTTCCTTCTGCTGGAACCGAATCCTCACGACCCTTTGAACAAAACCGCTGCTGAAGTTTTCATGGTGGATAAAACGGCTTTCGCAGAAAACGTTAAAAGGGTTATGAGAAGAACACGAGGAGGGTCTGCAATGACTAAGCACATTCGTTATTGTTATGTTTAAAACTAAAAAAATTAGTCATCAAATAAGCTTTATCAACTCGCAATTTATTATAATCAAATATACTCAAATGATCATAATTCCTATACACTAAAAAATTTTAATAAATCCTGATATTCTTTCAAGTAATCTTTTTTCCTTCACAGCTTTCTTGTATCGGATTTTGCAACATGAACTAATCTAACTCTTCTGCCTATAAAAACAATAGACCAACCCTATTTTTTATCCTACTAGTTACCCTAGCAGTTTTTTATCAAGGGTAGATGCTGTTCAGAAGATGAAATAGTGATCAAACAGTATCTAATTTGTTTCCTTCCTTATTGACATATCATTCAGTGGCTTGCGATAGTCTTAAAACCTACTGTAGTAACCGAAATTTCAATACACATTTTGAACATAATATTATCCAAACAACTATACAATTATATAGGCTGCAATTTTTGCAATTTTTTTTTCATTCGAGGTTATATATAGAGGATTTAAAATCAACAGGTGCATTGATAAACTAAAAATATCTATTGATGATAATAAAGATTAAAACCATTTACAACTTAAGGAAATAAGTTTAACAAAAATTACTAAAATATAATAAACTATTTGCGCTACAGCTTACGGAACCTAAATTAGGCAATCACATCTAAATTCTTTGTCTTTCTTGATAAGAGCGCGAACTTATATTCTACAAATAACAACGCCCAATTTCAAATCTCTGGTTTCGATTCTTTTCCGCGCAACGAAGCGTATAAGCATTCGCAGTCAACAAATTTATCATAAAATAGGATCACATTGATCCTCCAAGGCATGGGAAAATACATTAGCAAATTCAAGTTGGGTGGTTGGGTTTTATTGGCGAAAGAACCATGCTTGGCTATGCTAGCGCCAAGGTCGTGGTGGGCAAATAGGATCATGGTGATAAAACATAAGGTAATGCTGTATACAAGGAATGAAAATTTTTTAAAACATTATGAAATTATTCAATGTAAAATTTAATGATAAATTAATAAATTTTGTCAAAACCGATTGGAAAAAACTTAGAGACATCACAAATTGTAAAAAACTAAATGCAAAATATATATTTAAAACATCAAATGGTGGACTAGGAAAAGCACACAGAATCTTAAATCGTGCAAATAAAAAGTTGAAATATTGTTTAAGTGAACAAGAAAATTAATTCTTCCATCATCATGTTAAACTAATTCATTTCACAATCAGAATAAGTTTTTTTTTTTCAATTCTCCGAACCTATTTCGTGTACTACCAAAGCGTTTTCAAAGTTCAATCACTACCCTTTTTTTAATAAACAGTTTGTTATAAAAGTCAAATCGATGATAATAAGCTGGTTCCCACTACTTTTTTTCGTTTGTACAAATAAATTCAAAATTAATCTTTTCTCTCAATTAGTTTCATTTTCCTTCCTTGCATTAGTAAGTTAAATAACAATAAAATAAAATTACCAAACTCTGATTATCCGGATTGAAATGAAATCCGCAAACAAAATCTTCCCAAATAAAAGACAGCGACGACATTGACTGACCTGCTCAAGTAGTGGCATTTTTTATTCAGCATGTAGCATGTAAGTATACAAAAAATGTAAACACACATTGTTTCTGTTGTCATTAAATTTGTGTTATAAGCTAGTCTCTTTTTATATATATAATAAAAAACTCTTTTTCTTGAACCATTGAAATTCAACTTATCCATAATTTTACACCGAAAATTAGATGCCACTTAAGAATTTTTCAATCAAGTATTTTCGTAAAGCCATTTTTTTCCCCCCCGAGCAATTGCAAAGTTCGAAGTATTTTTGTCAAGCTATTCTTTTTTTCTAGTAATAGCAAAAATCGAAATATTTTTGTAAAGCCACTTTCTTTTCTAGCAATAGCAAAGATCGAAGTATTTTTATAATGCCACTTCTTTTTTCTTTTTTGCAATAGCAAATAAGTTCAATAAAAATGACGAGAGAATGAATTCCGTTTACATACTACGCACGAGCATCATTTAAATCAATATTAGTGCTTCGAAGCATCGATATTTGATTAAATAATGCTGATTGTTCAAAAACTCTTCGCAAAAATTCAGTAGATATATACCATCAAAATAAAATAATTAGAAACTGGAAAAATTTTTGAATTCAAAAAATTGTCTGTTTGGTTTGATTTGGTTTAGTTATATTAACGTCCCGTTTGAAGCAACACTTGGACTATTTTGGGACGGACCTCGTCATTTTGAACCGCGGTCAGATGACGAGGGCGACACCTGAGCTGGCACCCCCCTCTCCACACCACACCAGCGGGAGGACGTTTGATCAGGACGGATTTAACGTGCAACAGAGTCTGTTTGTATGCCAAGAGGCAAATGTAGATTCTATTTCTCCCATTCTATAATCCCCCATTCCCCGGCCCCTTAATCAATGTTCTCCTTGAACTCTTTGCATTTAGATGGCTTTTTCTCAAGCACCATTCAAAACGATGCATCATTTTGATGTGTTTTTTTTAATTTAAATTTTGATATCTTAAAAATACCTGCAAGGTGTATTTTTAAAATATAAATTAATTTTTCGTGGAAATTTAGTTATATATATTTGTTTTTTGAAACAATAAATAAGTCCTTTTATTAGGAGAATAATTATGCATCACATTACTTTTCCGAGTATAAAGGGTTAATTTTGCAAAAGTAGGAGCTATGAGGTTGGAAGAAAATGCAACTGTAAAGACCTTCCCAACAAAATGCTTCATATCTTAGGTTATAAAACAAATGAATTTGTGTATTGAAAGTCATTTTTCAATTTTTCTAACCTCCAACCCACTAACACTTAAGCTATTGCAACAATCGAAACACTTTTATTACTTTGGAGTTATAGGAACCCAAACCGAAAAAAAATCTGAAAAAATTTTCTCGAATCATACACATTATGACAGCATTACAATAAGAGTATTCCAATAATGAATTTGCTCAAAAACCTTGAAATGTAATACACTGGAATAAAAACACGGAACAAATCCTAAACAAAACACAATTATGTTATTGCTAAATACTTTTTATGCAATGAACGTCTTGCCATGTAAGGACGAAACGCTACGACGAGGAACGCTTTTGATAATTTCTTCTTTTCACAAATATCCTGAAAGGATCTCGGAAATACATTCATGTTTTCTTTTCCAGCTTGATGGTCAAGAACTCCTTTCTTACCAGCGAGGCAGAACAGTACTAATTACCGAAATTACCCGCCGAATGATTCGAAACATAATTACACGTTTAATGGCATTTTTTTTCTGCAATATTCACTTTCCCCCCTGTACTAGATGAGATGTAATCCAAAGAAAATAATAGTGATTTGATTATAATGTATACAGGAAGATCATTTGTTTTCCTTTTTTATATGCTCGCAATATTTAGATAAAAAAAAATGTATTCTTATTTCTTGCGAAGTAATGTTTTGAAATAACCCAAATAAGAATATAATACAAGAATAAATGACTGATGTAAGAATTTAATGACCAGCTTGGTTCTATGAAAAAGCTAATTATTGTGATTTACTGTTTATTCACATTCTGAAGAAGAATAATTAGGTTGTGTTCGGTAATTTCAGATTGCTTAATAGCAGAGCTTTCTTCTTATGTGTATTCTAAACAAGACGGCAGTTTTCTCTTTCCACTGCCGAATGAAAATATTTTATTTCATAATAAATGCAATATTTAGAAAAATAGTTTTTTTCGTATATGACGTTTAAAAAACCACAGCGGAAGTGGTCTCTCCAACGCTTTCTCGCATACTCTAATAAAAGTGTTATCTTCCATGTTTAAGCTGATTTGCAGCCCCCCCCCCTTGGGGTGGCAAAAGAAGAAACCCCTCAGTTCAGATAGGGTTTTAGTGTGAGCAGCGCCAAGCGATAGATGCTCCTCTACTAAGCAGGAGATGAAACTCTCTTAATTATTATTGTTTACATTTACCTTCTATTGATCGAGGTGTGATCTAATATTGCAATTTTATAATGTTTTAATTAGTGTTAATCAAATCATAATTTGATCTTCTCAATAAACTGATTTAAAAACTACCACTCCAGCATAAAATTTTGAACATTGGGTAAGGCTGCGAAAGCCTGAAATGGCATTGGTATACAATAGTTACTAAATATTAATCTTTGGCAAGAATTTGGCTTTTCTACTGAATCTAGAGTGCTATCCTTGGCGAGTGTTTTGGCGATTAGTCTATGGTATGCGATTAATAGTACTCCGAAAATCGAATTTATGTTCTAAACGCTTTCTTTCCCAACCGATTGAAACCAAATTTTGGAGCAAAACTAGAATCATAACCACAAGATCACATACCAAAATTACATTTTTCCAAGTCATCGCGTTCACCTACCTGCTTCTGAAAATACAGATTCGAAGTCGCTCTTATCCTTGTTAGATTTGGCTCAAAGTTTGTTAAGTTCTACAATACAGATATTAAATCTGAATAAGTCTAGATCTCTTTGTTTTGTAGCTGTCGTTTAAACGTATATTCGCACAGCCGGTGAGACAGACTTCTAAATAACTATAGCTCAAAATTTGACAAAGATCTACACATTTGGCCCAAAGATCATATACCAAATCTCATGCTTCTAACTGAAAGCATGTTTGAGCAATTTTCGAAATTGCTGAAGATGAAAGAGGATGACAGATCTGGATTCGATTTCTTCAGTCTCCCTTTTATGCTGAATAGGTCATTTGGGGTTGTTTTGCCTAGAACAAGGAAGGATCTGTGATTCTAGCATCCTCTTTTTCCAGAAGCGGAGGTGAATACAACTTTCTTTTCCCTCCTAATAGAAGAAAGCATTTCAAACGGAGTAAATCTTCGTTTACATCGCTTCATTCTTCATATGACAATGGAAGTTTGGAGTCATCACAGCAATATTCTTGTGAACTTGATGGACTCAAAATCCTTTTGCAGTTCTTGTGTTGTAGTTTGGTTTGGTTTAGTTATATTAACGTCCCGTTTAAAGCAACACTTGGGCTATTTTGGGATGGACCTCGTAATTTTGAACCGCGGTCAGATGACGAGGACGACACCTGAGCTGGCACCCCCCTCTCCACACCAGCGGGAGGACGTTTGGTCAGGACGGATTTAACGTGCAACTGACCCCCTTACCCGACGGTTCTTCGGTGGAATCGGGTCTCGAACCTGAAACCCTCCGGTTCCGAAGCCGAGACCTTACCACCAGGCCACCGCGGCTCACGTTCTTGCGTTGTAGTGTCAATTCTAACACGTACTGGTGCAATATTCCTCAGTTAGCACAGATGGACATAGATGTAGGGCCAGCCTTCCTCTGAGGTTAACGCTATATCATACTCATTAAAAGCGAAACTTTTTTCGAGTGGGGTAGCAATGAAATTGATAATAAAAATGCCATATGTCCAGAAATTATGATTATCATGTCTAAGTTGTAACAAAAATGGGATTTCACATAGATTACAAAACCTATTATTACAATTAGTATTTTCTTCTGTCATTGACCTCAGGTAATCATTCAGATCAAAACCCAGTCGAGGTGGTCCGATGCCTGATGGGAAGAGTTGTTAATGAAGTATCTGGTCTTCTCGTCGTTGTCATTCAATTTTGTGTCATCAATACTGAACTCGTAAGTAATTGCATTTTCAGATTCAGTTAAATTACTAGTATTCCCGAGTAACAGCAACAATATTTACATTATCTATATTGTAGGAGGCAAAATCCGAGAATGAAAAATTTAAATCACTTTCAATGTTATTGAAAAAAATGCAGACGAAACTATACGAAATAACATTTTTTATTGTGATTATAAAATAGGTTGATAGTATAAATTGTTACTTTCAGAATCGGTATATCTGGTTGTATGATGTTACTCAACTTCCCATAAAACCTCGATCTATGTGTTAATATATACATTAAAGTTTTATAAAATTATTAACCATCTTTCACAAATAGTTGGTCCGTCGAAATTAATATTTGCTAAACAAATAAAATATTTTATGCAGATGTGGATAATTTCTGCAGCAAACTACTTCAAAATGTCATATTTTGAAAGACACTGAAAACTGATACTAAATAAGAAGCCTTACATCGTTCTGTTCCTTGAGCTAAATGAAAGTTGAAAAAGTGTATCTTAAACTTCTGTCGTCTCACATAAAATTTTAATTGTAATTTAGAATGGAACTTAGATAATTTCTGAAGTTAGGCATTTAAAACCAAATTCTGAAGTTAGGCATTTTATTACCAAAATTTCAATAATTCATATTAAAAGTTTGCCTTTAATAGAAATCTACCTTACAATGGAAAATAAGCCTATATTTATAAGCAAAAGTAGAAGAAAATTTTGGGATGAAACATTAATCCATATGTTTTTTCGTGTTTTATTATAGAAGCAATAAAAACGATTTGTAGTTCACAAATTTTTACAAAAAACAACATTGTAAATTTCATTTAAAATGTATTTAAAAATTAATTATATAAACAAAAAATTAAAATAAATAAAAATACATAGCAAAATATTGATATAACTAAGAATATAATTTTGAGAATGTTAAGACATGAAAATTATTTTTGTGCTGTAATGTTAACGAAAATCAAGAAGAATCGATTTTCATTCATCTTAAATTTTAATTATAACTGTAATAAAGATTTTAAAAAAAATAGCTTTAAGTTGTACACATTCAACTACCAAAGTATATATGTGCTAAATTTGATAGCTTGAGGCTATACAGAGAGAGAGAAAGAGAGACATACTTATCTTTATCATTAGCAGAGATAATTTATATATATATATATATATAGTTGGTTTATATATATATAAGCCAACTACAATAATCTCAGAAATTTCAAAAGTATTTCCATACTGATTTGGATTTTATTTTTTGGTTATTTTGCGGATTATTTTAAGTTACTGCAAACCCCATTTCATGAATAATCATGAATTTACGGTATTTAGAATTTGTTGTCTTTAAAACAATATTTTGATCACATCATTTTCATTATGCTCTAGATAATTTCTAGTATATATGCATATTTTATATTATTTTTTGGGATTAGACTGTCATTTTCAAGTAGAAGACTATTGTCTAATTTTGTGAAGATTAACTTAGTTTTTGGATTCCATGATGCACATGACATATTGCAAATACATGGTACTAAATTTTTGGAAGAAATAATGAACTCATAAAGAACTCATATTCATGTCTTCATAAAATTATTTAAACTTTTCACAACTTGCAATTAATGCATAAGAAGCATCAATAATCTTGTAAATGCACATCTGCATAATTTAATTTCAGTTTCATTTTATTTCAATGCAATGCTGAACACCTATACTTACACATAAGATTTTCAAAATTTATTACCAAAATTTTTATTAAAAAAATTGAGACTTATCCAACAAATATTTACTTCCAATTCCATTTTGATAAAAAGATAATTATTATATAGAATTTTATTTAATTTTAAATCAATGCAAATTTTTGAATAAATTATGTAATTTTATCCAACAAGCAGTATATTAATTTGGAGAATAAGCAAAATTCATTTACATTTATTTTTTCTATATATATTCGAGTCATGGTAATGTTTGAAAATAGAATCCAATAAATAATATAGTTTCCCATATATCTTTTATGTTCCATTCAGTGGTGGTCCATCAACTTAGAAATTAGCAATACTTCAAAAATATTTTTCAAGGGACTGCAATTAAAAGAAATAAAGTTATTTCACCCAAAAGTAAACTAAAATTTTTAATTTCAAATCCACATATGAATTTTGTTGCATTTCAAACATATGATATGACTAGCATATGATATAAATTCATAAGTCTCCAAGTGAAAAAAATAAGAAAATTCAATTAAAAAAGTGAAAGAAAGAAAACTTTTCAAAATAAAACCAGCATGTGCTGTAACATAGAAGCCTTAATGCACAGGCTTCCCCAGGTTTTACTCAAATCATATTCATAGAAATAAAATAGAATTAACAAAAACCTTTTAATCAATCTCATTTAAAGAACATAAAAACAACCAAACCAAAGGAAAATTTGCATTTTAACAAAATTTCACTAATAAAAAAAAATTAGAAAAACTATTAAATTACTTCAATTGAATCCATTTTAAATCTGCTTCAATTTGAAATTGTTATCCAACATTTAATAAGCAACCCAAAAACAAATTAAAATTGAATAATAATAAAAAATGTTCTTTGTAAATGGTAAGAATTACTGCATAACATAATAATCCCCAGTCAGCGATAATGATAAAAGCTTCGAGCATACATACGAATTTACAATTCATTTTACAACTTGCTTTAAAGCTACACAAATGCCATTTGATGACAAGATCAATAAATGTAACCTAGTAAAAATCATTCTCTGCATTTGTACTCAACACAAATTCAAAGAATATATATTTTTTTAATTGTTATTTATTTTTAAGGTTTCAGCTAAATTTTTAAAAAACATTAGGAAATGTTACTATAATAAGAAACAAGAAATCATAAAAAGTGGGAGTATATTAACAGTTTTTAATATATGTTTATTTAAATTGAAACAATTCACTCTTTATATATTCAAAGTAGAAAATATATTTTCTTAGATATATATGCAACTTGGATGAAAAGCAAAATTACTTTGACAAAAAAGATCATTTATTTCATGACATGTAACAAAAATGATTTATTTACACAAAGCATGATGGAGAGAGATGATGCATGCCTTTATTCAGATTACACACATATAACCTTATTGTTTGCTCTGGGCAGCTTCTTTTCTGGCAGCATCCTGCAATAATTGAGTATCCACTTCATCAGCTGGGAGCTGAACATATCTTACAACTGAGCCTCGAATGAAACAATTTTTCACAGAAAGCTACATTGGAAAGAAAAAATTGTTTTTATGATTGCATAACATAATCTGAACTAAAAATAAAATATAAAACAAGTGAATAATAACCAGGTACATTTCTGGTTAATCAAATTATTAAACTTGACACATCAGCATAAAGTTTTCAAATTTATTAAACTGTTAATGAATTAGTAAGCAATTAATTGAAACCAATAAAAGCAACAAAAAAAATATTCTATGTATATGTATAAAAATGTATCAAAATAAATTTCAAATAATGTGGATATTTATTAAATAAATTTAATACCAAAAATCATTTTTTAAATTTTAATCTTAAAAATACAATTTTTTTTTAAATTATAATAATTACAAAAATGGCTATAGCAATAAATAAATCTAAGAAAATACCAATTTTTACTTAAAGTAGTTTAAATATAGAAATTGTATAAATCAAACATACAAAGAACTTTTTCTTATGAACCTCAACTTAAAATTGTTAATGTAACTACAAATGAAAAGCAACTCTTTAAAATATTTTTAATATAAGGATGATGAAATCCAAATTGTAAAAAATTTAAGTCACAAAAAATATTCTTTATGCATTGACGGATTCAGATATATTATGAAATGGATGAATAACAAGAGCTATTTTCTTACAATTAAATAAGAAGCAGAAATTTCATTTTAAAATTAATAAAAGTCAACAAAAAGCATGAAACAAATAATAAAAATATTAAATTCCTAGTTCCCTTTCCCCTTTTATAACTGAAAAAGCTTGGCGATTTAATATGTATATGAAGCTTAAAAAAACAAATTTCAGAATGAGCCAAGCATACACATAAAATATTTTTATTAGGAAATGCATAAACTATTTCAATCAGTTCATGTTTGATAGTTACCTCCACTCATGTAATGAATTGCAGAATGTACAAAAAATCTTATGCATGTGTTTGTAACCCATACATTTTCTTTTCATATGAAATGAGATTGCAATAAAGATCGCATTGCATATAATTTACAATAGGATTTAAATTTTGCAGGTTTGTACTAGCCAAGGTCTCTTAACAAAGCTAGTGCCTGAAAATTTAAACTATTTTTTTCATAAAGTCAATGAAAATTTCGGAAAAGGATGCAAAATATGTATTATAGACAATTTTTCTCATGAGAAGGTATAAGATGATACTTTCTAACTCATTATTTAAATAAAAACAAAATCTTTTATAATAATAAAAGAAAAAGTGTATAAATGTATGTGTGATAGCACTCTATAGGATAGATCATTTGGCATAGGTTTACAAAATGTGGCTAAGATATTCTGGAAAGTGAGGATATGCACATTAGAGCTATTTTATTGAAATTTTAATTAATAAAAAATTAAATGAAATGTCTGCATTTTACTACGACAACTTCAAAAATATCACAGTACAAAGATTATTTTTTCAACATCTTTAAAATAAAAAAAATCATATCTTATTATAATATAGTAATCTATATACTTATATAAAGCTCAATGTATGCGTGTGTGTTGGCGCTCTACTGAAAAGACCATTTGACCTACAGCTACCAAATTTGGTACGTGTATACCTTGGAAGTCGGGAATGTGCACCTGGGTTTCCTTTTTTTTTGAAATTTTAATTATTAATTAAAAACTAACTTTCCCGCCAAACAATCTTTTCATTTTCCCCAATGTCAAACGAGTAAGACTTCGGTTTTTTTCTCAACGGTAATGAGGCTAGGGTTAACATTTTTCGGCTGATTATTTCAAACAATTCTGTTTATTTTCTTAATGTTTGATGCATTTAAAATTAAACATTGTTAATTAATCGATCTTTCAGATTCATTCTGAAGTACTTTTGAATTAAAATAACAGAATAAAGGAAATTAAAAATTTCTAATCTGCATAGTGTTACCCCGACTGGCGTAGAAAAATTCACGCATTTGCTTTACCATAACTGGCGTTGAAAATTCACGCATGCGCATTGTGTTCTGATTGTTGACAATATTATCAACGGATAATTCTTGATTTAAATTATTTTAAGGTTAGTTGCATGCTTTTGTAATTAAATTGCATTTATGTTAGTTATATATTTTTTGTGTATGCTTATAGTTAAGTACATCGTTTTTAAGTAGTTTTTTTTAAACCTACTTTCGACCGATTATTTTAAACGATTCATTTTATTTTCTTAATGTTTGATGCATTTAAAATTATACATTGTTCATTAATCGATCTGTTCATGATGAATCTGAGAAAATTTTGTTCAGAAATTCTTGAGATATTACATAAATTAAGAAAGATATTCTTTAGTGCCCATAAAGTTTAAACGCTCAGTGACTCTGTTATCAGTAATCATATTATAAAAATATGCTGTTTCAGTAAAAAATATTATTATATTAATTGCAGATTAATTCTTTCCACTTTAATTTAAAGCATAAATTCTACTAGAGCTAACAGAAAATTAGAGATACATATTACGTTATGACTGAAGGCCTTTATAATATTAAGTGAATTATATGACTATCAAAATTTGAAGTTTTAAAATATTTTGATGAAGAATCTATTAAAGTAGGAATTGTGTAAAATATTTAGTTATTAAAATTTAAACGAACATTAAGATTGGCGAACCGGCTGGTCACAAAAGGCGGCTAGTTAATTAATA
Source organism: Argiope aurantia (assembly GCA_026543865.1). NCBI lineage: Eukaryota > Metazoa > Arthropoda > Arachnida > Araneae > Araneidae > Argiope > Argiope aurantia. The sequence continues at coordinate 22,984 of JAPMOR010023227.1, read as the reverse complement.
ATCTTAAAAACTTTTTAATGCTTTCAATATATCTATAATGTAATTTTCTATTTTTAGTCATTTTTTTAAATGTTTTAAATACATTTTTACAACTATATGTATTTCATTGTTGAAGAAAAACTCAAATTGTTCTAAAAGCTGCTATATATTTCTGGCTTTTTTACTCACTGTTGAAAATTTGGCTAATTTCCATATTGAGTAGGTTTCAGTTCAAGATGTGGTTTTAATGTTTTTTTTAAATTTGTTGTACATAAAAAAATTATTATGAAAACTTTTTTAAATAAAGCTTCTCTTTCCTTTGATATATTTAGATTTATAAAGACATAAACATAAGGAAATGAATAACAGAATGGCCTAAATTTCGACAATAATATTATGTCTCTCAAAATTCACAAGTTCAAAAATATTTTTTCAACAAATCACTGAAATCTAGTTACACAAAATATTTGATTAAAATCTATAGCAACATTAATAAAGGTAGAGAAACTAATTACAAAAGCAGGGGAAAAAAAAACTTTGTTTAAACATTTCAATATCAATGAAATCAAATTCTTACATTTTCATGGAGAGAAAAAAAAAAGCTCTCTAAATATGTTGAAAAATTCATTGCTGAGTAGATAAAAGTATTCTTTTGATGACACTTTCAAAGAATTGAGTAGATGTAAAAAAAAAATCAGGAATGAATCATTCCATAACCAAGTTTATTTTCCTCTCATAATTCTAAGAAAGAATTATGGTAGCTAATACATGGATATATTTTCATAATTTCAAAAAAAAAAAGCAATCTAGAACAATCTTGTTAAAAAAATGCCATTGTTTAAATATTGTCACTACAAAGAGAATTCAATTATCAGAGATGTTTTAAGTCCCAATCAATTCAGATAATCAAGGTTCTATTGTATTTATAAAATTGATATGCGAAAGTTACATTACTAAAGAGAAAAGAGCAATAAAAGTCTTGAGTTACATTTCAGTGATAAGATTGATGATTTATTTTTCTGATATGCTAATACAAAGAATTCTTGATAGTATCCTTTGACATCACTTAGCATACTGCAATAAATCTTCTACAGTATTAGATAATAAAATATCTCAAATAATAAAAATGCATGCAAAATGGCATTTTAATGCAAAATTAAGATAAAACAAATGGTAGCTTTCACTGTGTAAGAATTAAAAGAGAATTAGAGTTAATAAATTAATAATGAAATAAAATAAAATGCAATAATTTTAAAGCCTCCATTTTGGAAAATACTAATTCATTCAACTTCCTGAAAAGGCGTTAAACAATATATCACCTTTATAATAAAGTTTCTAAATTAACACTGCCACAAACAAAAAATCTACAATAATTTAGAAACACATACATAATATTATTATTATAGATATATATATGTATTTATAATAAGAACTATAAAAATGTGCAACCAAATAGCAAAAAGTGAAATTATAATACAAGAATGTATATTATAATAAAATGAAGTAAAGTATTATATATTACTCACTACTAATCGAATATTTTAATAAAGAATAAACAGCTTGTTATATTTTTTATTTACTAATTCATTTTTTATAAAGTGTATTCAAATATATAGATATAGCTTTTCTCTATCTTTTATTATAATAAAATCACATGATGATTTCAAATAGTGTGTAATAAAAGTTTTAGAAATTTGATCCCACCCCACCTTTTCTAAAAATCTGTTTTACAATATTATTATTCAATTATTACTAAAAATCCCATTCTGAAAATAAAATTTTATTTCCTATGAACCATGAAGTAAATAAATACACTGAATCAAGCAAAATATAGAATGTCATGATAAAATTTTTAATTTCAAAAGAGAAAATTTGAGAATAAATTCAACCAAAACAACATTAATATTAAAATATATTTTGTCATTCAGTATTGTATATAAGTTGATTATTATAGTTAAAAAAATAATGTATGGTGAGCATAACACTAAAATGCTATGTTAGTGGTATCAAATGCAGAAATATATGAAGTGAAATTTTAAAGAACTGAAACTCAACTAAATAATTTTGAAAAGAAAAGATTTTATAGGATTGTAAAGATCTTACAGGTATCTTAAAATAAGCTAATTATGAAGTCAAAATATTTTTAGAACCTTCAATAATATTTGCATATAAATTTAAGTAGTATTTAATAATTAACGAAACCAACTGATACAATTCATGAATCCTGGGTGGCAAAGAATTAATAAATTATGTGTTGTATTTATCATACAGGATATTGTATGATATACAATATCCTGTACTGGAGGTATAATAAATTTAAAGAAAATCATGAAAATAAAAAAACATGCAATAATTCATTCTATCAACTTTGCCTAATCAGTACAAAAAAAAATCAATTGCTCATTTGAACTGAGTGACACATTTGATGTAGAGATAACCTCAACTTTTGTAAACAGAAATTAAAAATGAGAAAAGTATAAAGCAACTTCTAAAGCCTTATTAAATAACAATTCTTCAGAATGTACTCTTAAATTATCAAAAATTTAATAATGGTTTCGGTATGATTTGATGTTGTCAATTATACCTTATTAACAATAATCATTACCTCATTAACACCCAGAACAACTCTTAATTCTCTGTTAAAGATGTTCTTTAATTATTATAAAAACATTTCAGATAATAGATTTAATGGGTTAAAAATCAAGAAGTATACATCGTAAGAAATTGCAGATATTATATCAGATTATTTTCATGAGAATGAGAATTAAAGTAAAAACTTAGACTTTAAGAAATATTTTTTAAAAAACTATTTGAGGAAATATCCAGATAATTTACAACATTATAGATTAAGCAATAATTGTCTTCTCTTTTGAATATTAGTACACATAATTATATTAAAATACATCATAAAGAGCTCTTATTTTTATGCACATAAAGTTTAGACATGAAAGGAAAGACGCTACTGGTAGCTTTTAGATAGCAATAAACCCATCATTTAAAGCTATGGTTCAAAGTTAGCATCAATTAAACTTGTTCAGTAGATAAAACAGAATTAACAGTATGAAGATGGGAACAAATTCTAAAATTGCTTTCCCAGGGGAATAAAATAACTTTCCAATTTTCTTATTTTTAAATTTGTAAACAATTCTTTTTATAAAATTTAATATGAGATTCTTTACATCAGTAGCTTAGTTTGTGATTGTTGTGCTTTGTCTATAGTTATCTATAGTTACATTGAAAAATATATAATACTTATTGTATGCTTTTGGGGGTGGGGCATTTTTTTTCAACCTGTTGATTTAATAATATTACATAAAACAGATAATCATGCTATTGGGGCCAACATGACACAGATTTGGAACAAAAATCAGAAATTCAGAAAATAATGAATTGCACCAAACATATATACCAAGAAGTAAAATAAATATTGATTAACAAAAAAAAAAAAATGTTTAAAACGTAAAATTATAACATAAATGAGTGTTAATCTCTCTAAAGAATGATGAAATGTGATTTTGAAAATGTAGAGGTCTATAGAAATTTTTGTATATAGCGAAAGATTAAACTGCCTCAAAACTTCCACTAATCAATTGATCTTATACATAAAATTTACAAATTCCTTTTCAAATCAAATAACATTTAATAAAGAGCAATAAATTATTTAATGCTAATTTACATTTTTTTTAAAATTAGGCTTACAAATTATGCTTTGTGTATAGAAAGCATAATTCAGTGTCTAATACAACAAAATATTTAATTCCATTAATTTATGTACATGGATATATAAAAGGAAATAAGGTTACAAATATTTAGTGTTTGAAATAATTTTTTTTTATCATTAACTGCTTTTGTGCACTTCTTAATGGTACTCCCAAATAAAATAAACACCATAAAAAATGAAATCTGTTAAATAGCCAAAAAATTCAAAGTAATGCGCTGGTGAAGACTCTTTAAAAACTATTCAAAAATTTTGAAAAAAATAAGTATATACACACCCATATACTTATGATAAAGAATAAAATAAATAATTAGTATAATAATAGTAAGTAATATAATGAATATAATTTGGAGAATTTTTTAAATTCAAAATCGTTTTACTATAGTTATTTTAGTCATCGTTATATCTTTGTATTTCACTCTTCCCTAAACTCGTAGTTTTATTTATTTTTACTTACATGATAAGGTGCAGTACCCTATGTATTTATATTGTTTTAGTTTATTACTTTATTTTCTACTAGCTGAAATGCACAAATTGTTTGGGGTAAATTTTAATTGTTACAAATGAAAAATTTACCTCTACTAACAATAAATGAGAAGGTATGAGTGTGTGGGTTAGCACTCAACAGGCCAAACCATTTAACCTATAACTACATCATTTTGAAGTTCAAATGACATTGTTTTAATGGTGACAATTAAAAACTTTTTTTTTTCAGATTTGTTGAATTTTTGTTCATTGAGTTAGATATATTTAATAAAATATTGTTAATATTAACATATTTTTAAATATATTTAAACAATATTTTCATTGTTGTGAATAAAACCCAAAACCTAACAGTAGTAGCAACTATGAAAACATCCTGGTTTCCCCCACTACCCACTGATGACTAAAATATGAAGTTTTGGCTCATTTTAACCAAATTTAATAGGTTTCTATTTAAAGCAAGTGTTTAATAATAATTTTCAATACTGTGACAAAATTACAACTAATATTCAACTTCAGAAATAAGCAATGATGAATTTCTTTTTTAAAGAATTGTACATTTTAAAAAACTTTTAACAAGCTTATCACTTGCCATTTGATTTTATTAAAATACACTTTTCTTTTACTGAGTTAGAGAAATTTTGATAGAATAATATGTTAATATATTATGTAAATTATAAAATAAATTTTATCGAAAACTTCAATGCTGAATGATTATACTTTCTACTTATTTTTTATGAATACATGGTGATTGAGCAAGCAGGTTATTGGATAAATTAAAGTTTATTCCCTTTCTTTTTAAGACTTCAAATTTTAGATGAAATAAATAGAAAATTTGGAGAGAAAATATAATGAATATAACTGCATAAGGCTTTTAAAATTGTATAAATTGCATAACTATTAAAATTATAAAACATGATGTTGAGGAAGTTATTACAACTATTTAAAGTCACCTACAAAATATTAAAATGAAATTTTACCAGCAGGTAAAGATAAAAATTATTAGCTAGTCATAAAACGTCACAAGTATTTAATAAACTATCCCAAAAACATTAAAACCTTGCTTATACTGCAGGATTTATAAGCTATATTTTAATAGTGTATTGCATGCAAAAAAGTAGAAATCTATTATTAATAATCACTGTAATCTTAATGCAAGTATAAAGAATTGCTTTTTAAATAACTTATTTATAATGCAAAAGTTTATTTTATATAAAATAATACAGCATAAAATTTTATTATCACTGGCAATTTTATATTTAAGAAATAAAGCAAATATATCAAAATTAATAACAAATTGTAAACAGTAGCTAGTGGTTAATAAACTGTCACAAAACTGGTCCAATAATAGAGTACTGATAATTTTCCAAAACTGTTTACATTTAATCAAGTATTTATTAAATTTGAAAAAATAATAAAAAATTGATAGGGAAATTATATAAAAATGAAATTTTTGTGGTTAAAAAAGTAAAGTTTTGGTATTTTATGACAGAAAAATACAGTCAAATCTCTTTTAATGAGCACCTCGCATAACAAGCAAACCAAAATGTAAAAAAGTGACTCATTTAATGAGCAATGTTTTGTAGAATAAGTGGTGAAGAGACATTGTTACATCACATGCTCAATTAGCTTGTAATAGTCTGTGTTTAGCACTTCTTTGTAGAGAGCTCTTTCATCTACATTGAAGTTTTGGCTGGATATTGTTGACATATGCAGTTCTGAGGAATTTGAACAAGTGCATGAAGCTTTAATTGACACAATTTTATTTCTGGCCAAAATTATGGGGCTATAGGTGGATAGAAACAACATCGATGAACTGGTAGGAGAACATAGTTTGAACTACACAAGAATTTATGGTTTTGCATTTTGTGTCAAATTTGCAGGAAAGTTTAGCCGAGAGATTGGAAATATTGTATGAAACATTGAGAAGCATCCTGTGCAAGCTGAGGTTCGAATTCGCAACGTTAGGGTTCATAGCCGAGTAACATAGCCACTAGACAAAAGTGTACACTCGTGTCCGGAAGTTGTTATTTGACTTTTATGAAGTTACCACCACAATCCTAATAAGGCAATAACTATACATGTTACAAATTCATTTAATAATACTATGTCACATTTTGAAGCATGGTTAGAGAAGTCTATACAATTAGTAAAAAGACAGCATGTATTATCAACAATAAATTTTGTTATAAATTAGATTTTTTTGGAGGGGGTGGGAGCGGAACACCTATTTTACATGGATTCCTATGGGAAAAAAATTGCTTTGCTGAACAAGAGTTTCATATTACAAGTGAGATGCAAACAACAAATTATGCTCATTAAGCAAGATTCCACTGTATTTTCTGTGGGATATTTTGCTATAGAGTTCACGCACAAAAAAAACGGCAAAATTTTGTTTAAATTCTAATCAGCTGAACATTTGATTTTTGTATTTTTAAAAGTTGACAAGGTTCATTCTCTTGTTTTTTTATTTTTACACTACGTATTTTATTATAATACATAATTCTGCAGGCTTAAAGAGAATGCAGCATGTTCTAGATAACAAATTTCTAGATAATAATTATTTTCTCTGAAAAACTATGTTCAATATACTACAAATATTCTAAGTTATCTTTGATACAGAACATAAGAATAATTTTAAAACACAAACAAATTGATCATGAAGTCAAAGTAATAAATGTATGTTAACCAATACAATGAGAAATTTCTTAGATGAATATATATCACTTTTTTACTTACTAACTAAATATGTACTGAAGTTATACTTGCCATATGAGGATACTTTTCAGGATCTGTTACACTAATATCGGTTAGCTTTATATTTAAATACTGGTCAACAGAATGTAATGTTCCACAAATACTACAAAAGTAAGGTAATCATTAGAAATTAATAAATACTTCAAAAAAATATCAAAAAGAATGAAATATAAAGTTACTAAACTGAGCTATTAAATATTTTCAATGAATATTTGTCATGATTTAAGATTGGGAGGTAGGGTGAGAAAAATCAGGTTTTGCAATAATTCACTTCACCTTGAGTATGGAAAAGTATATTGGTTATCTTTCTTTCATCCGCACAAAAAGAAATATATAATTAAATTCCCAAATTTATAAATTGTATTCTTTAATAAAAAAAATTATACATCTAAAAAGGAAACAAGATAAAAGAAATGATTGCTAATTAGGAGCTGTAGAATATAAAATGTTGTTCAAATTTGATATAAATTGAGTAACTATTTTTGCACATTTTAATCTCTCTCTTTTTGAACATGCTTTCTTTATGCACAAATAAAAAATAAGACAAAAATATGTATTTAGACAAATATTGTTAAAATAAAAGTGATTCATAAATTCATTGACACTTAAGTTATTACATAACATCCTTTCATTAATAAATAGCATAAATCATAGGTACAAAAGTAGGAAGAACATACAACATACAATATATATATATATTATATATATATATATATATATTCATTGCACAGATTCATGAAAATGCTAAATAAAGATTAAACTAACAAAAAAATCAAAGCAACTATATCAATTGAATCGTTAAGAATTATTTGTCCTTTTCACATTTTACAAATTTAGAAGCAGTTTTCCTGGTAGTTGATTGTGGAATTTGAGGCTTCTGCTTGATTTCTACTACTTTTATTCAGAATAAGAGAGTCAAAACAGAAAAATAATAAAAACAGTGGAATGCTACAATTTAATATGTTAATAGAATTTTTTTAAAAACTAAACAATGCAGATGATTCTTATCTCCCCCCCTTCTAAATTATACTCTAATCAACAGAATCTTAAACTATTTTTAACTATAATTTTATTTTATTTATAAATATTTTATTTAATAAAAATTATAGTCTGAAAACTCAAATAATACTTCAGAGATGAAAAACATTTTAAAATATAAATTCCAGCATTATCATATGAATTTTTCCTTGAGTATTCTGAATTTGTTTTGCCAAGTAAAGCCCTACTCAAATATAACCAAATTTGTTTTGCATCATCTTAATTATTTTAATAAAATGAGCAGTACAGATAAATAAAAATTATGCTTAATCAATCAAATCCAGTATTTATTCCTTAAATTTTAAATGAACAATGAATTTAACATAAACTTGATATGCTAAAACAAAAATTAATAAAATATCCTATTAATTGGCACTTAATTTATTACTGTAGGCTTTGTATTATTAGAGAAAAAAAAAGAGATAACTAAAATAAGATACATGACAAGTATATAATTATTTTATATAAAAAAGTTCCATGATTAATTCTATCAAATACCAATAAATCACAGCCTAAAATTGCAGAAATAGCAACTTTCAATCTTGACCAAGCAGAGTGCCTACTGACATTTCTACATAAATATTAAAAACTATTTAACTCATCACAAGGTCATGATTTACATAATCTTAAACTTTAAAAGATAACATTACTATAAAAATCCACAACAATTCAAAATAAGAACACAGTAAAATCAGCAGATACTGCCATATAAGGATTGTACATTTTTTTCTATAAGCCCCTACCTCATGTTTTTTTTTTTTTCTACAGTTGTTTTTCAGTTTTTATCACAGAGCTACATCCACACAGTTAACCTTTTACATAGTAGTGGTCTAATACAGGAAACATCTAATTTCATTTATTTTTCAAAATATTAATTTGAACCATAAATCAAAAATAAGAGATTAAAATTCATTTTTTAATTTCTTTTTTACTATTAAATTATGGCAGTAATCGAACAGATTTATAAATTTCAGCCATCACATACTATTTAAAAGTACATTTTCTGTAATTTTTCTGTCCCATTGTACCAAAAAAAGAAAAGAAAAAAAAAAGTTTAGAAATACATTTCTGTGTTGTTTTGTCAGTTGAATTTTAAACTATTTACGCTATATTTGAAAAAAAAAAAAAAAGAAAGAAAGAAAGAAAGCACATGTATGATTATCCAATAAAATTAAATAGACCAGCATCTTTAAAAAAAAAAAAAACACTACACCAATTATGTTACTAGCAAGATGCTGATAACTGAAAGAGAACAAATATCTTCATTTATTCCCTTTTTTTTCAGAAAAAAATGAACTGATTTCAAGAAATATTGCTGGGAAGAGTTTTTGAAAATGATTAGTTCTTACACTGGATCTCAGAAGTTTTGCGGGCCTTTTTTTTTTATTTTTACCAATAGCTTTAGTCTCTTAGCCTCTTTAGTCCCGACTTTTTTAAAACTGGTTTAAAAATTTGATTTCTAGATGTTTTACCTTTGCTACATCTCAATAGTTTGTGGAAAAAAATATTTGCTGATCAAACAATTCTAAGTCACATATGTGTACCTCGGGTCTTAAGCAAGCCAAAGCACCCTCAACAGACAAAAAAAAAAAAAAAAATGGTTACTTAATAGCTATACTTTTCTTAATTAGGGCCTTATAAATGAAAAAAATTATATTAATAATCTATTAAACCTTATTTTGAAGCAAATTTAATTTTTTTAAATATTATGTACGTTTAAATGTTACGTAAGTAGACGTTGCATTTTGAGCACTTGACACTTCTCCTAGAGTTACATCCTGGATACCTGCATTTTGATACATACTTATCGTCCATGTAATGTTGTAGATGGCTTGACATATCTAATCTTATTTCTTTTTTATTGGGAAGGGACAATTTTTCTTGCTCTTTTAGAAGTATTTTTAGTGGTAATGAAATCTCCAATGGTCTTGTAGTTGCATTTTCATCATTTGATGACCCTTCTTCTATTAATCTGTTTTCATTGAAAAATGATTTTTTTTTACTTGATCTTGGTTTCCTTTTTTGCTGATGATAATTCCCTCATATTTCAACAGGGACCAAAATATATGCATTTGAAATTGCAATAAGGTCGTAACATTTTTGGCTTTATTCCTGATAGCTCAGCTTGTCGCTTTGCCACCATTTTATAGTATATCAAGCAATTGACAACTACTAAATCTACAAAATGCATAAACACTCGGGTCGGTCCGTTTTTTGTAATTACTGCATACCGGTAATATGCAAAATAATGGTCGATGCCTCCCATATTATATGCTTTTACAAAAGCAGATTATTTTATGTTAGCTTTCAATTATTTTGTCTATCTTCTGCCTATTCCAATTGATTCATTACCTATGTGGATAATAGTCACAGATTCATTATCTTTCTACTTGACAAGGCACATTTGACTATCGTCTGTGACCCATTCATCCTATTTGCCAGGTTTCATTATTTGTGATACATGAAAAATTCTATTGCTTCCCCTAAAATCACTTTTTCTTAAAAGTTCAATAACCTCCTTTTGAGTTAAAGCCACTTGACGTGCAAAAAAAAAAAAAAAAATTAGCTTATAAAATTCTGTATATTCTATACATGATGTCGGTTTGAAATATCAATTACTGACTACAAGACAGCTATAAAATTAAATTTCTTACTAAAGTTAAAAAATAAATACTTTTAAATTTATATTTTATTACATTACAGAACATAAGAATTATTTATTATAAAAAGATATGCAATATATTCAAGGACAAGAAATGACAATTTGAAAACAAGCGCTCAAAAGATAAGCAGCGCAATGGATTGCAATCAGTCAGGAAATGGGCGCGAAAACGTCCGAGGTACACATATGTGTACCTTAGTTAAATTTGTATTTTCATCGATTCTATTATAGATAACAAGATATAATTTGGAAATGACTTTAACCAGACACTTAGTAATGTATAAAAAAATATACAAGCGTTTATTTTAATAATAAGTATTAAAAAAATGTACTTATATTTGCTGAGTTTTCTGTTCAACGCTATTTTCGTTATGTCTCTAATTAATAGTGATGGATATGAAAAAAATATCGAACTGTAGTGCTATTTATTGATGCAAAATGGAAGCTACATTCATAAACATTGAAATGCATGCATTATTTCATCAAAGTTTAACTTTACCGGATAAGAAAAATGAGAAAAGTTGAAGGTATACATATGTGTACCTCGGGACTGAAGAGGTTAGAATTGCTCACATATTTTCTCTAAATTTTGAGATTTGCAACTATGTGTTTTATATAATTGTGGAGGTTTAAATATATATATATATATATACTGTAGTTTATTTTTTACTGTAAATATAATCAGTAATTTTTTACTGTAATATATAATCTTACCACTAATTTTATTAGAAAAGGCACAGAGAGTTCTGCTAAAACACTGAAAGCATTTTAAGAATTAACCTCAGATAATGAATTTGAGCAGGTGGGTAGATGCAATTCAAGGAATACACTCCCATTAAAGGAAGAATCACAAAAGTGTTTATTCATACTTTTCAATTATAGTGTTCCAGCTAATACAACAGCCAATGAATTAAAATGGTGACAGCAATTTCAATGAAATTTTACCAACATAGCCCTTAACGCCTAAATAGATTAATAATTTTTTTAAATTTAAGTTTAAATTTTCAGGTGTAATTTGGCCACAAAGCATTTAATTCAGAATTTACATTTTAATCAAAAATAATTTAATTAGCTTAAGTAAAATAATCATTCGTAAGTTATTACCTTGATACTAATTGAACTGAACAATAGGTAAAAGGAATTACAGAAAAAAATAAATTTAATAACTAATTTTTGATTTGTTAACAAAATACTAAATATATTCAAAATCTAGAGATTTCTCACAAGTTATATACTTTGAACAGGTGCATAGTGATAAACTGCTGCAAAAATTAAGTAGTTTTAAAGCACCTTAGTCCTAAAAATTAAGCACCTTTGTATAAGTATACATACATAAACTATGTATTTTCCAAGCATAATACATAATTTTTATTGAAATAAATTTTTTTTATTCATTTTAAATGCTTATTTTTTAAATTTTAATATTTCTATATTCGCACATCTTTTATAGTAAAATAAATTATAGTAAAAACCTGTTTGGATTTGACAAAAGCATAGATATGATCATAAAAATAGGGGGAACCTTATTAATATCCCCCAAAAATGTCAATTTAGAAGATTAACAATAAATACATCATTTCTGAAAAGGCTGATTAAGATGTAGAAGCTCAGCATGACCACTAATTTTGTATTTGATTTTTATATAATTAACAAAAATTAAGATCCAACATGGCTGGAGTGGAATGAGTATTAAGTAATCATTTTAAGTAATACTCATTCTATTAAGTAATTTTATTTGCAATCTTATAAAGATAAAACTAAAGCATTCATCTGGCTAACATACAACTGGTCAAAATGCCATGGAATTGGTGATAGAACAATGCCATGTTCTAAATAAGTTTTTTAAATAAATTTTTAATAGAAAATAATAGCAGCGCTCCCAAATGATCAGACTAAAAAGAAATTGTCTTATCGCCTCTTATTTCTAAAAGTGCAGTTAAAGTCTTTTTTTTTTTTTTTTTTTTTTTTAATGTTTAACGTTCCTAAAATTGAATGAAAACTGCTTTTTAATCTAGAAGCAAAAATTCTTACTTAAAAAAATTGCAGAAGAAATTATATATATAGTTTCTGAAGAAATGAAAATGCTTTGACAAGTAATAGTTTTCATAAATAACGAAAACAAGTTAAAAAAAAAACAACCAGCTCTGTAGTTTAGAAGCAAAACGGAAATAAATCTGCCAAAGCATCTCCTCAAAAGTTTCTCACATACTACCAGGAAATGCCTTGCTTGACATTGGATAGCAGTTACAGAATATTAACACTAGGAGCTAACTAAATATTTTTACCGACTCTATCGTGTGATTGTTGGCAAATGTTTTGGGATCAATGTCTGGCATGCAATTGAAAGTATTCAAAAAGCGAATTTGGGTTCTGGACGCATTCTTAATTGATTAAAACAAAAATTTGACTCAAAACTACACTTATATTCACAAAATTACATACCAAATTTGCTATATTTAAGTCTCTGTATTTTTGAGTTATCGTGTTTACATATTTCTAAAATTACTGACGGACATGTGACGAACCCCTTGTTGGATTTGGCCCAAAATTTGACAGATGTTTATGAAATAGATATTAAATCTGCGCACTAAATTTTAAGTATCTAGCTCTCTTTGTTTTGTAATTATCATGCTAACTTATATTCAAACAGTCAGACAGACAAACAGATTTCCTCTAAACGAATGTTGTTGAATATTGGATCGGAATCTACAAGTTTGGTGTAAAGACTATATATCAAATTACATCCATCTTGCACAAAGTTTTTTTGTATTATCTTTATTACAGACAGACATTTTCCCAAAATGTGTTTTCGAATTCAAAGCCATATGAAACGAGGAGATTCATTACAATCTCGAGTTCGAATTTTATGATCATTGCAATATTTTCTCTAAATTTTGTATAGGAGAAAGCCAAAATGCAAATTTAAGCATTTTTTAAAACAGACATTTTTGAAGCCAGAGCGAGACAATATATCACATTTTTTAAAAATTAACAAAATTATCAAATGAAGAATTTTATTCAATAAACAAGCTTTACAATTTTTTAAAAAGTTTAAGTAAGAGCAAAGAAAGCATTTCTTTTACCCCTTTTACTACAATTTTAACAGCTGCAGAATAATGTGATTCAACGATTCAAAGAAACACTGTAATTTTGAATTTCATTACAACAAAAATCTTAACTTCTTAAATTTCATACTCCTAACTTCAATAGCTTAATGTTGGGCATTGCTCAGGATAAGACTTTATATATAAAGAGAGATATTATTGGAAAAAAATTCTATAAGAGTTATAAAAAAGAAAATTATAAAATAATAAAACCTAAATCCTAACATCTAAAAAACTTTTTTTTAAATTTCTTTAACAATATTTAAGTACCAGATACAGCAGTTCCTTTTTTTCTTAGTGAAAACAAATTTGGGAAGATTAGTCCAAGAAATAAAAATGTTCAAATGGATGGGGACATTCAAAAAATACCGCGGAAGATATCACGATCATTGTAAATTAAAGGCTTCAAGTCAAAATTTCATCAAACTAGATTTGAAACGATTGACTGATATAATTACAAACCACAATTACTAACAAATCAATATAGTACAGTTGAATACTGTTAGTAGATCATTAAGGGGAAGTATGGCATAGTACACATTTCGCACTGCCCCTTCCAGATAACTATTCTAGTATTTTAATAAATGGCAATGCACATTGTAGAAGAAAAAGGGGGGGACTGAAAAAAGGAGGGAGGAAGAAAGGAAGGGAAAAAAACCCATTAAGTATTATCTTAATACGTGCTAGAAACCCTGGAATACTTCTTAGAATTCTTTCCCTTTGATGGTTTTCTTTTTTGATACATCAGGTAAACAAGCTTTTATGACAATGATTTTAAATTTATCATATTCAACTTATGGGGAAACAAAACAAAAAAACTTCCTTCACTTCGAGAAAATTAAGCACTTTTTCAGGACCTTTTTTGAAAATTACTTTTAAGGTGCTTAAAAATGGTTTTCAAATTTAAGTACTTTTCATGACGCTACACACCCTGTTGAAGCTTTGCATGCATTGCTTTTTAATGAAATAGTCAGCAAATTAAAATAGAAATCATTAATAGATTTTAACAAACAGAACATTAAAAATTCCAAAATACATATGACAGTAAATAAATGAATAAAATTAAGAGAGTATTAAAAGTAGTTCCAATGCAATTTATAAGTTCTTTCAATAAATTTTTCATTCCAAAGTTTATATTAAGAGCAGAGCCAAAAATTTAATTACTGCATACCTTAAATCATTCTTTAATTCAACAACAACATCCTTTCCAACAAGGGACTTGAAAAATGAATAAAATAACTAGAAGAAAAAAATATTAATACTGCATCAGTAGATTAACATCAATATTATCAATAGTAGATTAATATCAACTTTTTTTTTATTTCATAAATAAACTGTTGAAGAAACATTTTAATTATTTACAAAATTGAAAATTTTAATTATTTTACTTTGTGAAACAGTAACAATAGCAGAAAAATACCATGCAAAAAAGTAACAATTTATTAAATATAAACAATACATTTAACAATTAACTGATAAAAAAATTCAATTACTAAATAAATTATTAATTATATTTATTTTATTTTTTTAAAAATGAAAGATCTAAATATTTATTTCAAAATAGTAAAATTTTATTCATTTAACTTTTTAAGAAAAATTTTTATTCAAAAATCTTTCCATTCATAAATTTATATTTATAATTTTTACTTAGCAAATGAGGCTTTTATACAGTGCCCGAAAAAATTATAAGTACACGTGAAAAATCGCCAAATCTAGAAGCCTTGTTTACAGAATCAAATACAAATTTTTGTAGAAAAAAATAGAAGTAAAACTAAAATACTTTATGCGTAAAGTAATTAAAATTTTCAATTTTAAATCTGCTAAAATTTAAATTTTGATTTTTAAACCTAAATGAAAACGGAAAAAAGTATAAGGACATTGCTTTTTCTCCAGTAATTATTTAAAAATTTGCATATTTGAAAGCATAAAATGACAATTCCGAGTTAAAAGATTCATTTGCGAAAAGAATTTCCCACTCGGCGACTTTCAGCGTGAATTTTTAAACGATGCCCAAAGGAACTCAACTTTCTGACTCTGAAAAAGGAAAAATTGTTGCTTTTCGAGAATGTGGATTGAGTGAATGGGAAATTTCAAAAAGAATCAAGAGATCTAAAATGGTGGTTTATAATTTTCTAAAAAATCCTGGGATGTATGGTATGAAAAAGCGAACTGGGAGACCAGAAATTCTCACTCGTCGACAAAAAAGAATGATAGTAAGGAGAGCTTGCGAGAAAAGAGAAACCGCAAATGAAGTTAGACAAAATTTGAGTTTACCATGCTCAACAAGGACTGTTCAAAATGTTTTGAGTAAACATCCTCAAGTTTCTTATGGGAAATTAGTGTCACGCCCCCCTCTTACAAATCATCATAAGAAAAGAAGAGTTTACTTTGCCAAAAAATATATTTCTCTTGGTCAAAAGTGGGCTGATGTAATTTTTTCGGACGAAAAAAAGTTCAATCTTGATGGACCTGATGGTTTTCGTTATTTTTGGTATGATCTGCGAAAGTCCAAGGAAGTGTTTTCCAGGCGTCAATATGGTAGTGGCTCAGTTATGGTATGGGGCGCTTTTGCGGCAAATGGAACCACTCCAATTGTATTTATCAACCGTAAAATGAATTCGGACAGGTATGCTGATATGTTAGGAGAAAGTTTGTTACCTGAAGCACCACTAATTACTTCAGGGGACTATATTTTTCAGCAGGATAATGCTTTGATACACGTTTCTACGAGTACAAAACTCTGGTTTGAAGCTAATTCTGTAAATTTACTTGATTGGCCTGCGAGAAGTCCCGATCTTAATCCAATCGAAAACTTATGGGGACTTCTAGCCCGAGAAGTTTATAAAATCGGCACACAGTATCAATGTACACAAGATCTTGTCGTCGCTATCAAAGACGCTTGGGAAAAAATATCTGTGGACATTTTAAAAGATCTTTCAGGATCTATGACCTCTCGGCTCATTCAAGTGATTGAAAAAAAAGGTAGTTTTCTTGATTATTGAAACATTTTTTTAAGTATTTTACAACATGTCCTTATAATTTTTTCCGTATTTCCTTTAATGTTAAATTTTGTAAAATCAATATTTTGAAGCTAAATTATGTTTTTTAGGTGGTATAAGTGTTATCACAAAATTATGCAGCAGAAGTACGAAATATAAAAAGTTCAGTTAGGTGAAATGGAAATAAACCATATTTTCATGCAATTACATGTTGTCCTTATACTTTTTTCGCGCACTGTAGAACTGATTCAGATCAGAACTTTACAAACAATAACAAATTCTTTAAATTATAAAGAGAAATATTTTATTATAGTTCTTAAAATTAAAAAAATGCAGTATATTTTATGAAGCGTTCAGTTGAATTAAACACTTTGATCCCTTAATTATGGTTCCCAAGTGAACAAGACCATAGTATTCTATGAATATTTTAATTTTTCAATATGTGAAATTAAGATATTTATAGATATTATATACAATCCAAGGAGATCATAAATGAAAGTATAATATGAAAACAGGTTCTGATAACTTAAAATATACTATATTTCAAAATTTTCCAGAATTTTAACAATATATCTACTTATAAAAATAAAGAAAATATCACTTAAAAACAAAAAATCTCATGTTCAAATTTTGATTATGAAATGAGCTATCAACATGCCAGTTTAGATTTAATAAGGTAATTCAAAACCCAAGCTTTGATCTATAATATATTTTTACATGAATATGAGCTGATAGAACACAATATTACTAATAAGAGCATAAAAAAATTTAAATGAAAATGTAGATAATGAAATGTAGTTATAATTCAAGACATCACATGAAATTTTGTTAAAGCAGAAGAATAAGGTTTTCATCAAGGCACAAAAAATTCTAGTTAAATTTATCAAAACTAAATAAATAATATGATGGGAAAAAATTTTTAAAGTAACATTTGGGGACTTATTGTCTTAAAAATTCATAAATTAACATTTGCCACCATGTACTCAACTTATTTTTTACATTTCACATTTCAGCAGCAACAAACTCAAATATCAAATACTGCCATCTAATTGATGAATGAATTTTCATTCTTCCACAAATGATATCTCAGTAAAATAAAATTATACAGAAATTCTTCGGTTTGCAAGTATAATCCATAAGATGAATTTTTAGTCAATGCCTTATTTGAATGTACGGAAATAAAAATACAGGATTTTAAGATTTCTAAAAAGATTTTGAAAAAAAAATAAGAAGAAACAATACACATTCTTATTTACCTTCTGAATAATCTCTGGATGCAAGAAAGAAAAAGATAAGTATACATAAACTATCCACAGTATAAATGATTATACAAAATAGCTCCACATCATAAGTTCTGCTAAAAGTTTGGATAAATAATTAGCCCTGAAATAGCTATTAATTGAGCATACATCCCAAAATGAGCTACAACAACTTATTTAGCAAACATGACATAGGCTTG
>JAPMOR010023221.1:13788-26211 GCA_026543865.1 Argiope aurantia | reverse complement strand
TTTTTTTATCCAGTGTTCTATCTATACAAAGCGTGTGAAAGAGCCCCTATGTAAAAGGGGGTTGTGCAAACGAATGTGTGAGTGTCATCATCATATGAGCTAGAAATCAGACTTCTGCCCTTGGGTGTTCAGGGGTCTTTACCCTAAGAAGCTACTATACACCCTTTCCGTGGTAACATGGACACGACATTATCATCACTAAAATCATATTTTTTAATCCGCCTGTTGTATAGCCCCTATTAATGTAATGGTGATAGTCAGCTGCCTAATCGAAAAGGCGGCATCTCATTGGAGACAATGAAAATTTCGGTATATAATATAATTATAAATTCTGACTATAAAAGTTTTAAAATAAAAATCATCATTTCAAAGTACTTTTTGTCCTCACGTCAGCGATTATTTTTCTGTTAAGCTGAAGTGGAATGAAGTAAAATAATGGTTCTTAGAAAATAAAAAGTAATAGATAATAAAAGTTAACGCGATAACAGGTTTCAACGCATTTCAGCAATTGTTACATATATATAATAAACCTGCTTGTTGAAACCTCATTTTATTATTTCCCTCCATTCATTCAACATTCAAGCAATATTTATTTTTTATTGTTAGTCACGCCTTTATCAGTGAAAAATGAATGGAAGAATGATTCTTATAACATCTTTCTTTTATACAAATGTCTTCCCGCCTAGAATACCTTTGTGATCATAATCAATCTTTTTCTTCTATCTTGAGACGTGTCCAAGAATTGCTGATGCCTTCATAAATAAAACTGATGATATAGATTAGTATAACGCAGTTGTTTAATGCTTTATTGACGATGGCAGGCATGCATGAATTAATTTCCTTCGGTGTTTTTTTTTTCTTACATTAATGAAATCGAGAATTTTTTTTTAGAAAATAGGGGATCTTACACTAAATAGGATTATTACAGATTCTTGGACTACTCATTTTGAATAAAAGTAACGCATAATCTGCAAATCTTTCAAACTATACCAGAAAGAAGGGCGTAAATAGTTAAAATTAAATAGAAATTAAACCCAAATAATATTTGCCTATAATAGGCTTTACATTTACTTTTCAAGGCAATTGTTGGGAATATAACAATTTGATAAACGTTGTAATATTAAAGGATTTGATGTAGATGAAGAAAATTGAAAAAATGACGTTGATGAAAAAAATTGAACAAAAATTGATGTAAATAATTAAATTAAATGAGGAAAAAAAGAATGCAGATAAAAAAATTACATGCAAACATTGCATGTAAATTCTTTTTCATCTACATATTTACAATGATGGTAATGTTTTTTTCGGTGATGGAAAAATATATGTATGCCTTCTCCATTAATATTAAAATGTTCTTTTACTTTGATAAAAAAAAAAGCCCCATGAAATCGACTTGTTTACTTTATTGTCAATTCTTATTTATTCCATGAATGTAAATATTTTCTTTTATATTGAAAAAGGAATTCTCAATTTATCTAAAGCCAATGCTGTATTTTTTTTTTAACTGAAGTAAATGTTTTTTTTTTTTTTTTCAGAAACAAATGCAAAACACTTTTTTTTTTTCCGCTTTTAAATTTTCAAATACTTATGCGCTTATTCCATAGTTTTTACTGAATGAAACAATGCATTCACCTAAACCATCATCTAAAAGAATCTAACTTTGTCTATGAACATTTACTTTGCACTGAATGCAATATCATTGGGTGTTGCGTTTAATTCAATTGAAACTATAGTTGAAATTAATAAATATTGTTCTACATTCTATAAACGAAGATAAAAAATCCAGACAGCTTTTACTTTTGCGTTCGCTCTGTAATTCGAAAATTTTTCAAAGAAGCCTCACTTTGACAGTGGGCATTTTCTTTATTCTAACTACAAACTTCTTGGATTGTTATGTCAATTCCTGTTGAGAAGACCCGTGGAAACCTTTACCTCCCGATAAGAAAAACTCCCTTGACCCGAGGCTGACAGCAGACTGGACAAAGAGTCAAGCAGGCGACTTTGCTGAATGGATAGCTTCGTAGCCTTCGGCTAATAAGGGATCGACTCTCCCAGGAGGGCACCGCTTCCAAGAACATTGATGAATTGCCAGACGACTCTTCCAAGATAAGCAGGCCATCCTTGTTGACTTCGATTCTGAAGAGTGATGTCTGCGTTAGTCTCCAGTAATTGCTGTCATCGCATGCTCCCTGATTTGCATCGTTCATTTTAATTTCTGGGAAGAATAACTTTCGCAGGTTCTATTTTTGAAGGTTACCAATTGTTAAAAATAAAACTGTGCAATCATTCAGGGTATGGATGACGTACAAGACAAGGTTTGGGTACTAAAATGCATTGTGGGTATTCTGAAATTGTTTGCAATAATTTGGAGAATAGTAAAACCTCTTATTTCAGGAAATAGCGGAAGAATTTTGAAACTTTTTTTAAAAAATATTTGGGATATATCTACAGTATTGTGATGCATCTGAATATAAATATTATTATAAGAAATACGTTAAAAAATTATTCATTTTATTTTTTAAATTATTTGATTACAATAAACATTATAGCGATATATATATATATATATATAAAAGTAACATTTTTTTTATTTACTGTTACTTTCAAAAATGAAGTTAAGAAAATGTTTTTGTTTGTGATAAATATCTCAGTATAAAATGTGATAATATTTAACATCTATGTTAATTTCATTATAGACTGATTTGTTAAAAAATTTATTGTTTATTTCGAGTTCCTTATTTACAACTAAAATAATAAATTTTATAAAATTTCCAAAATACTGCATACAAATTGGAATTTTTTAAAATTCTAATCACTTTACAGGGTCCTTTAGAGATCTGCAAGCAACTGGCTTAAAAGAATTAATTGTAGAAAGCTTTTAACCTCGGAAGAAATTCGGCAAATTATATAAATTTCTTTTCCCAAATAACACTACGCAATGAAGCTGCATGCGGAATTTTTATTAAAATAATAAGAATTTTTATAAAATAATATCTCATAGCTTGCAGCTGCATTTAATGATAATCAAGATATATGCAATATCTATCAAAAATCTAGATTTTTGCAAATCAAATTCTTAGATATTGTAAGTTAAGCAAACATATGTCGGTTATCTCTCTAAGTAACTGATGCATATCAGTAGCAAGAATATTATTTTCATGGTTCGGATATGGGAATCGTATGTATTGTATTGCACCTGTTGAGGAAGGGTAATCATTATTAAAAATTCAATTTCTACGAAACTTACTTATAGTTCGAAATTATTTCATAAATTTAGAATTGTTAGTTGTTGACTGTATTTAATATTGTATTTTTAAGCTATTTATGCAGTAAACAGAAGAAACACTTATCTTTAGCATAAATCTGTCGCAGATACCCAATAGAAAACAATTTACATTTTGCAAACTAAATAGAGTTTTCAATTCTTGTATTAGTAAACTACATATACTCCTGATAATAAGGTGTATCCGAAATCTGAAAGTGTCGATTATTTTCAGATTCTATAATTACATTTAATTGTAATATTTTGAATCATATAGAAACTCCATTAGAATTGCCCTTTTTAATACAAATAATGTAATTTATAATTCGGGTTTATATTTTTCCAAATTATTTTTGAAATGTATCAAACTGATTTGGTAAATCTTAACATTATTCATAGCAATTAATATCTCTACATTTATCCTGTAACCCTTTCATAAACTTAATGCCTGGAAGAGGTTTTTTTATTAATTAGATGCTCATGAATAAAGCATTCAAATCAAAAATAAATCAAATCAAATAAAAAAATATCATTTCAAAATAATATATAAGTGATTTGATCTTATGCCGATGATCAATCCAAGAAATGAATAAAAGGAGTAAAAACTTACTTTTTATGATGTAATTCCGGGAATAATCCAACAATGCATCCTGCAATTCTGATCTCCATTGCACAAAAAAGTAGCACACATTACATGCACATGTGAAAATCAATGTTGTCATAAACAATTCATTAAAAAGCCAGCAATTTTTCTTATCGAAAAAGTGCAATCATCTTGTAAAAGATCATAATCAAGAAATCACCGATAAATTGTCACAAAAGTACTAATTTCACAGCAAAAAAGACATCCCACTATACAAGATACAACTACTGCAGCTGAATGCTGCTAACTTTATTCAGAGTGACTGTAAAACATAACCAGTTCTTGTATTGCCTATAGGGGGTAGGGTTGGTGACGTTTATAGTTCTTCGTGGTGGGTCACTTTATCTATGGACAAAGGTCATGATTACGTAACCTTCCCATGTCCCACTGCATGGACGATGCCCGCTGGTCAGTGAAAAGAAATGGACAGTTTACAACTTTTCTTTTGATCTGCTTTGTCTGCCAACGTCTATTGCCTCTCCCTTAAGAATCCCCTTTTCCAAATACAATGAGTGTGGCCAAAAGCAAACTGGCTTCTTAAACGATTTTCATCGTTGTAAATAAAACAGAAACCTATTCTATTGCGAGTGACATTTATTGGTTTGTGAGATCCTTTTTCAAAAGATCTATTTTAAGGTCTCTTTTTAAAGGAAGCAGTGAAAATAACATGACTTACTCTTGAATTAATGGGTAAAAATTCAAAACTGATACACCTGTCAAGTTATTTCGCATATTATTCGTACGTCAGTCTTTATAGCGTAATAAATGAAATAACTTGCTGAATTTTTTAAAAGTTGATGTTGACTTATTTATTTTAAATCTTGATTTAAATTGATTAAAAACAGTCATAAACAGCATAGTCACATCATCCAACTGCACATCACTTCATCTGATCGAAGATATTATGATCTGCTTTTACATTATAAATAAACGCAGAATTATCAAAATTTTTTTCTCATAAGAAATTCAATGGATTCCACAATTAATTATCCTTATCTTACATTAATTCTATCATATACATAACTAATCGCTTTTGGCAATCCTTTGGTCCACCAGAATACTGTTTATTTTAATTTCAATTAATTCGTTAATTTATCGCTTGATATTCATGTTTCCGTCAGCAAAATGTTTTTATTTATTTTATTTCTAATGTTCAAACTGAAATAGAAAGTAGAGTATAATTAGCGTTTAATTTTATCATTCGAGATACATTTAACAATTTCTGTAACTTGCAAATAATTGCTGGAAATGAAAATAGCTTTAATTATAAATTTTTCTTTCCCAATCTCAACTGTCAAAAATGTTTTTTTTTTAAAGAATTTTATCTAATAAGCAATCATTAGGAGATTTAATTTGTTTCATGATTTAATTTCGATAAACGTTATAAACTATATTATCTTCATGCCATTAGTTTGAAGAAATTATTCAATTTCATTCATTGCTCTGCTTTATTTAGTTTTTGAAATGATATTTCTGCGTTTATTTATTTTTATTAGCTTCGTGGCTTTATTTATTTATTTTATCTTGCTCCATTCTTGTTTGATCTGTGATAATCTGGCATCATCAAATAAACAGATGAATGATATAAATATATATATTTATAATCAGATCTGATGTTCCAGTGTATAATTTTCTATAATATTGCAACTATTGATATTCCAAATGGTGTTACTTAATTGTTTAATATTTCTAAATGTTTTAAAGCATTGATTTTTCATCTCTCATGGAAAGGAAATTAGAAGGGAAAAAAAATTCTTTTGAAAACATTTTTTGCTTATTCTAAAGCACATAAATCAAATACAATTGCATTAGAATCAGAATTCTACAAATAAAAATATATTAAACTGAATGTTTGATATTTAATTAATTTTTTTTTAATTTTCAGATGCCGTGGATCAAATGTTTCTAGTCATCATTCCCAAGCGGCTTTACTGTGATAACTTAATGAACACGTAACAACATCATTAAGTGTTGCGCACCAGTTTCATCTTCATTGCTTAAAATTTGTGACTAATCGTTTGATACTTTATACCGTAGCATGACATCGTATTACAATACACCTGGTCCTTACCTGACTGACATGCGCAATGGAGGTAACGACCCACAGCAGCATTATAACCCACCGTCAATACAAAATGGGGACTCATGCGACCAACGACAGTACCTGCAGCCCCAGTATGCTACTTCACCGGTGCAGGGGCAAACATACCCTCGCTTTCCACCTTACGATAGACTTGAGATACGCCCCATCACTGCCCATTCTGATGATTCCCAAAGTCCACCGGGGCATTATTACTCACAGTGCAGTCAGTCTCAGGGCAACATGCCCCAGCCAGCACATCAGACACCCCAGCATACGCCCTTGACGCATCCCAACGCTTATGTACCACAAGATGGGGTGCAGCAGAACTGCAGGGGGTCGCCGACTGAACCCCAAAACATGGTACCCCAACAATTCGCCAGCTGTAAACTTCAGCAACAGCAGAATCCTCAGGCGATGGTGCAAGATCCCAACGGTGTCCATAGGCCTGTGAATCCCGATTGCGCTGCAAACAATATGCATCCGCAACATTGTCAAAGTCCCGTGCATTCTCCGCAACAGATGTACCCGCCTAATCATGTTCAGCAACCACCACCAACTCCACAGAATGTTAACCAAGTGCAGCCTGGTAATGCTGGCAGTACCCTATATCCATGGATGAGGAGTCAATTCGGTAAGTAAATACAAAAGCATTTGTTATTTTTACAACTTTATATTTAGCTTAAGGGCGTAACCAGTTTTATTATTAATAGAACCTAGGCAATAGCCAAGTAGTGCCAGATTAATGGAGTGTTTCTCCATCAGATAACTGCCTTCCTGGTACACAGATTCTAAAAAGATGCCTAACTCTCAGTGATTCTAGAAATATTAATGGAACAGATTTAAGGAATGAATTTCTATAATGAATTGTTTCAAGACTCTTTTGATAGTCAATATCTTCTTTATATAAGCATGAATTAAAAAATAGTAGCTGTTAATAATTTTCTGTATCCACAGCCAGTCAAAAGTTTCTTAGAATTTAAATTTGCTAAAAGATGGTTTAAATCCCCCATGGCCCAAGAAAGGCAAATCGGAAGCAATAAAATTAATGGAACACGAAATTGTTTCTCAACTGGCTATCGAGGCATAAACTCAAAGAAGTATTCGAAACTACTCGAAGATTTACTTCTATTCTGAGCACAGAAAATAAAAAAAAATAAAAATTCTTAACACTTATTAAATTGCACATTATACAAATTATTTTTACAATGTTCTAAATATTACCTTGCTAACTTGAAAGAAATTATAATTTTTATATTAATTATTATTGATGCACAGAATTTGTAATTCTGCAATTTTAAGGGATGCATTGATTTTTGCTTACATAGGGGAACCATATTGCCGTCCACTGACCTTGCTTGAAAGTATTAATAATAGTAAACGCCTTATATTGTTACATTTTCTTCAGTGCTAATGTAGGCTATAGTGGAATGTTATTTCAGATATTGGCATTACTATGCTGTTTCATCGAAGTACGTTTCTCAAAGAATTGTAGATGTCTGCTTCCTCTGGAAGCCAATGTGACGTGCTTTTTATTTTAATAGCTCTGAATATTCTGTACTTAACAATTGAACCAAATTATATGAAGTATATTGCAACTTAAAGGGAGCTTAAAATATATCTCGGTTTGACGTGGAAATCAGAGCAGTTTGCATTAATTTTCGTGGGTATTATGTGTAATATTTTAAAATATGACACTCTTTCCCCCTGGTTACGTAATATTTTAAAACAGTGCATTGTTTTGCTTATATTGTGGGAATTTTATTTTTAAAAAAATATTATATTGTTTTATTTCGGCACCACATCTAATACTTCCGAATGGAACATATTTTTACAGAAGATATTAAAAACCTAATGAAATTCTAAATATAACTTAGCCCAAACAGCTTAAGTTTGTTCCCCTATTGCAGTTGTATTATATCAGTAAATTAGAAATAATCGATAAGCCTTAAGTTTATGGTGCATTAGAAAAGAATAAAATAGTTAACTAAAGAAAAATGTATAAATATGGCCCGAAGACTTTATTAAGGATCACCTTCAATTAGGGATTCAAACCAGGGTAAGTTACCTTATGTTCAGAAATACATCCTGTTTTCAGAGGTACTCCTTAAGATCTCCATTACTTCTAAAATTACGTCTTCTGCTTTTAATTTTTGTACAAATCTTTTTTTAGAGGATAATTAAGCTCGACTTGTATATTTAATTTGCATTTTGGTTTTCAACTTTCAAACTTATTGGTGTCTTTATTAGTTTTATTAACTAATGTTCATTTTTTTAAGTGTAATTTTCTTAATGTTGGGTATTTTACTTTGGCCCTCTTGATTTTGATTTGATTTTTTTTAATTAGTTCTTTTATTGAATTTGTTATTGTGTTTAAATGAATTTGTTAATGGTTGAATTTACTGTTTTTGATTTTTACACTAATTCCTGTCTTCCAAAAACCTCAATTTCTTGGGCATTTCAGATCAAGGGGGTTTATTTCTTAGACAAAAGTCAGACCCCTGAAAGAAAAATCGTTGCTTAAAGGTGACCTTCAGGTCGCATCTATAATTTTTCTTTGGTTTTTCCGTTCTATTCTTTTCTAACTCACTACAAACGTAAGGCTTATATTGATTATTTCTAGTTTCTATAATTTTACTTGCTTTTTAGAAGTAACAATTTTAGCTCATCAATGAAATATTTTCCTCATAAATTTTGTTTTACTTCTTTCACAAAATATTTTCTTAAAGATTAGTTTCGTGAAAATTAATTTTAACCTAATTGTTTTTTGTATATTATTATCGTATCAGTGAAATATTGGTGCTATCAATAATAGCTGAAAAACAGAATATAACATTTCATGTTATAATTTAAGAGTTATTTTGTAATATGTCCCATTTTACAAAATTACAAATTACAAAAAATAAAGAAATAGGAAAGTAACATATTCAGATCCGTAGAATTGAACATTATGCATCAAAACTGCTTCGGAAAGAACACTTGTCAACTACGAATGGGAAGTCATTGCTTGGGTTCTCCTTTACAACATTCTTTACTCTTTTCTCCCCTATCCCTGACAAAAGAGCTCTTGTGCAATTTACACCTGTTTGCCTCCCACTTCGTTGAGAAAAGAAGCCTTCGTTAAGCATGACCTTCAAGAATTTGGGCCCTTGTAACATGTTGCGTCAGGTAACCATTTTTGCTCTGTCAAGTTTCACTTTTAAATTTAGAGCTTTATCGTTACTATCAAGATGATTTTATAAATGAATCAAATCCTTCTCCCTTTCTGAGAAGTTGTATGATGTTTAACCATGATATCTTTAAAAGTGAGCTCTGTTTTATAATTCAAACGCAAAAACTTTATAATTGTAGTTAATTTTTATTTAATTTTAACCACTTATAAAGTGAGTTTACATAAGGTAAGTCGCGTAGGTTACGCATTCTATGAAAAAAAATTTTTAGGACTACTGTAATTATAGACAGGCATATTACAAGTAAATTTCGCATACGGGATAAAAAAAAATCATTCAAAATAGTTCTTTAAAACAAGATTTAGAACAATATATTTTAAACAAAATCTTTTGGTTATAGTTGCTTTTTTGGGGAGCATTGGCTCATTAAAAAAATTTTTTTTCCTTCAAAATTTTGTTTTTAATAACAATTAATCGAAATTTGCATGCTTTTTCTCTTTAATTTTGTAGCATTTTAATGCACACACTCACACAAATATCTTTACATAGTTTTAAATTTAAAAACATGTTTTCCATGTATGCTTATTTTATATTTGTAGTATTTTTTCTTTAATTTTAACAACATTTAAAAAATATTTTTAATTAAACTTTACGTAAATACTTCCCATTGTTTAAATCTCTAAATTTAGATTCACGCGTCATTCTAGCATACTTGTTATTGTTGCTATATAATTATGAGCAGATTTTTAAAAGAAATAGATAGATATAGAAAATATATAAAAATGAAGCATTAAGTGCATTACGATGCTTTGATATATATTTTCGAATTTCCTTTAAATTTTTTTGGAGGCATATATAATAATAAAGATAAGAAGTATGCTTTTGGTCTCTGTATTAAATATGATATTACGTATCAGATATAATGTAGTATGCAATGACATAATTCTTTTACGAAAAGAATAAGATATTTATTTAGAGTTCTTTTCGAATCGTAACCTGATAGCTAATTTTTAAACAATTAGAAATGACGAATCTTTTCATCTAGTAAAATGAATGGCATAAAGAATTATAAGTACTGTTTAAAAAATGAAGCCTGAATAAAATAACTTGTACTGTTTAAAAACATGAAGATTTTGTACAGTTGCTAGATCTGATTAGTGATATTTAATAAAATTTTTCATCTGATACATTAACATTTAAATAATCTTTTCTGCTCGATTAATAATTAAACATCTGCTCTGCTTCGACTAATATTAATTGTGAAATTATGAAATTGAAAATTTCATTGTACTAAGTTAATTAATGGCTGCCTCAAGAAATTTCCGGGGGTGATTGACGGAACATCCTCGAATCGGTATTTGAAATAATCTAAAATAGTGATTCAAATCTTCATAACTCGAGCAATTTCAGTCGCAAAAAAAAGATGATTTTTTTTTTTCAATTGTTAATATCTCAAGAATCTTTTACTAAATTTCACTAATATGGCAGGATATTTTTACACCCTTATTTCTTCCACTGTACTTTTTTTTTGTACTGAAACATCATGAAGTAGTAGCGTTTATATAATGTAGTGAACAAATATCTATTTATCGTTAACCATTTAGAAATTGACTGTTGGGGGCATCATTAAAGTGAATACCATGTATATTCTTCTAATTTCAATATGAATTTTTATTTGTAGAGGGAAAAATAAAAATCTCTTTTTCTTTAGAGGATATAGAGGCATTTTTACCTTCTAGCAGATCACCTTATTTTGACTGGAAAGAAACAATACGAACGTTTAGACAATAAAGTAGGGGAATTCTGTCCATCAATCGAGGTCCAAAAATAAATCGCCTTTGTTGGCCGCAAATTTCGGTTTCGTGCCAAGTCTCTATCTGTAAATAAGAGCTCTGGCAATACGTATTCTCGGATGATATTTATGAGCGCACTATTTTTCTTTCCACTGGCATTATGCTTCTGACATATTCTTGGCTTAGTTTCTGGCAGTGAATACTTACTCAACCGCATCCACACAAATTATACAGAGGCCCTGCTATTGATCTGTTTACGTCTTTCACTTTCCATTCAAATATCAAGATCCTTAGAATATAAGATGAGAAAGCGAAGAAGTACTTCAGAAATAGATTTTTCTGTAGATGAACATGCGAATTGGCAACCAGGTTCATTACAAGTCATTCTTCTGCTATAAAGTTTCCATTAATTATATGATTTCAAAGGATTTAAAAAAAAAATATGGTTGTACAAAATCTATAATTGATAAAATTCTTTTCATTATAATTTTTTTTGACTATGAGTTTTTGAGAAGATTCCAAAAAAGTTGATCGTATTTATTTGTGTATATGCTTAGTTTTTTTTTTTTTATTTTAAATTATTTGATAAAATTTGGAAATTTTCCTTCGGCAGTAGCTAATTTATTTACTGGAACTAAAACATTCAAATGAATGATTGAATTGGATCAATTTCAAAATGAACTTTTTTGTCGTCAAGTTTTTTTCACTTATTGCAATCAAATTTTTCGTCATAAAGATACCGACATCTTCGATTCGTCTTTTTTTTTTCTCCCTCTAACTATTTTATCTGTCTGCTGTCGCAGCAATTTTGGCAATTATAGTGCATAAATTTCTAAAATTCATAGCTAGAATTTTCTTCCTTAAGTTGTTTTTTAAAAGCAATGATTTTAGATGTACAATGAAGTCCATGTGTTGATGAATCAGAATTATATTACTACTTTCGATATTTAGCTTTACGATATTTGACTCCAGAATATCTAAGATAAAAAGCTTTAAAAATTTTCTGCCTGTTATCACAATAATTTATTGTTTGCCTATTAAAATACATAAATTTCTAAAATTCATAACTAGAATTTTCTTCCTTAAGTCTCGTATATTATAAAAGCAATGGTTTTAGTTGTTTTTTACGGTTTAGTATCATGCATTGATGACACCCTCAAATTATATCATTTTCAATATTTAGTCTTTCGATACCTTTACAATATTTGGCATGAGAATGTTTACGATATTTAGCATCAGAATATATTATCTTCTCTTTCTTTATTCGTACATGACCACTCCCCCTTCTTTTGTCAATTTTGCTTATTCGCCAATCCCTAAATAATGAACTGATATCAACCTTATTAAATATTCTATGTAAAATAATTTGATGCACATACTTAAATGAAACCAATTACTTGAAGCGTAACGCGTTTCTTTGTTACGTTATACATGCAAATGATAGCATGACCTTGAATAACCCATTTTTCCCCATA